>OX369260.1:17110333-17161239 GCA_947284805.1 Coleophora flavipennella
AAGTAAGGTTTTTTGAAACTTCAAGATGAGAGCAATGTAGGACTCTGCATACAACGGTCGTGAAATGACATTTCTAAAAACAAATGACGGAGCAAACAAAATCACGGCAAATCCTATACGTTCGAGAACCAAACTATAACCAATCTGTATCAATCTGTGTGACAAGGGGGTGAGTTCGGAATCTAGAGAGCGGCAGGGAGTGTCCATACTGTATGTTAGTACTAATAAACATGTTTGCTGCAAATAAATTATCATTTCATTTCAAAAAAACTGACAACCTTGTCGAAACAAGATCGCCAGATTCGCATTGCGTTGGGGAATCTTGGTAAGCCCGCTTCCATCTTTGGCATCGTCACTTACCATCAGGTAAGATCATGAGCTTACCTACAATTGACGAACAATAACTGTACACCGTAATAATTTTTGGAAAAACCTAAAAGCTTTTGGTACAAGCTTTGATTTGAAGGACCTTGATTCCCCCTCCAAAGCTCATCATCAGATCACCTTCAAAATAACAAAAGGATCTATTGTCACCGGGAATACGGCTTCATTTCAAATATCAGCTTGATGGGACCCCTGAAAGTCGCTCTAAAATCGATCGCAAGATTTGAACTAAACAAACATACATACATACATTATTATTTTTTAATCACAATTGGTAAACCCTTGACAACATCTCACCTGGTGGTAAGTCACGATGTTGCCGAAGATGGAAGTGGGCTTACCAAGATTCCTCAACGCAATGGGTAACTGGCTATCTTATCTTCATGCCGGAACACACCAATGATATCAACATTGATATTTGGCGCTAAGACTTAGATAAGATGGTGGTAGCTAGCCAGACGGGCTTAGAAAATGCCCTACCACCAATCAAACCGAGTCTTACAATTGACCCGGCCGCGAATCGAACCCGCGACCTTTTGTGTACATGCAAACATTTCAAGACAAACATACATACATACAAACATTGAAAGTAAAAGTAAAAGCTTTTAAAAACAACCGTCTTCAATCCTATGTGCCATATGTATAATTTGAAGATTGCCCTCGATTGCCCTGGGATTTCATCATCAGACTTGGTTACAATGGGACCACCTTAGGAGTATACTCTTACAAACAAAAAATTTCTTAAGAGTATACTACAGATTTTTTAGTCAGTCCGCAATTGACGGAGAAATAAGTGGACATACATAAAAAATATACAGTCGAACATAGAAACTCCTTGTTTTTGAATTTGGTTAAAAACATAGAATATGTCATTCAGAACCAAAAAATAAATAAATTATAAACAAAATCATATCGTTTAACGCAAACCGCTCGCGGTTCCATACGTTCGAATCGGATACAATCCGCCATAAACGGACGTGAAGAGCTTTGTTCTGCTCCAATCACGGCAATTAAGGGCAGCAAAGGGAAAAAATCGTTTTCAATCCGCGTTCCGGTGGTGGGGGAAACACCCTAATTGCTCCCGTGGGTCATTTCCCTTTTACATTGTTTTTAATCGCTTCTACAGGAAAAGAAAAATATTTTTGTTTAGTAAAAAATATTTAGTCTATTGAATTAATTATAATTAGCTAAAGGTGTGTACTTAAACTTAAGATTAGCCGGCTAAAGTTGTTTGGGTAAAGTCCGATTATTAGTTGGTATTCGGCGTTTAACCGTACACAACAAGGTCTATCCAACACTGGCTGGTTAATGTTTTTTGGGTGGTGAGCGAGCGAAGCGAGCGATATTAGGTTCGGTCAGGTTGGATTGATTTTACAGTCGAAGAGACTTGCAAAGCGAGGCTCCCCCCCTGGGTGAAGTTCATCATTATCATATCAGCTCATATACGTCCCCACCGAGGGGCTCGAGCCTACCCTGAATTAGGGCGATCGGGCCTTAGTCGACCACGCGGGCGCAGTGCGGGTTGGTCGACTTCACACACAACCTTCGAGTTTCTTCGCAGGTGTGTGCAGGTTTCCTCGTGATGTTTTTCCTTCAACGTTAAAGCAATCGGTGATTATATGTACGTAAGTTTCAAAAAACTCATTGGTCCGGATTTGAACCCGGCACCTCTGGTTAGGAGAACCGAGTCGTTACCGGTTGAGTCACCGACGCTTCTAAGAGAAGTGAATTTCTAGGTGAAGTTAAGTCGGCTAATCTTAACTTTAGCCGGCTAATCTTAAGTTTATATTCACACCCACCTTTAGCCGTAACATATACTTCTTTTTTTTTCTCTGACAGTGGAGAACCTTTTAACGCATAATGCCACATACTCGTAAGTGCCTACGCAAAACGCCAACCCAATGTAAATAGTTCTACCAAAGTACCTACGAACAAAATAGATAAGGATAATACTTAAAATCGACAACATGCATGTTAATTTAAGCTTTTGCCACGCATTATTAAAATGTTATAGGTACTACCAGTAATCCAGAGACATTCACTGAAAGCTCAGTTACATCATTGCTCCACTCGGTTCTTCAGTGCATCAGAAATGTTCGTTGAGGCTTATCAGAGCCAACAGCATCCTGAAAACTGTCGTTTCAGCATGAAACGATGTAACTGAGCTATCAGTGAATTTTATTAATAACACTGTTTTTCTACTCCCATTTGGTTATTTGCCTAAGCATAACCTCAAATCGTACCACAAAAGTATTCAATCCTACAAGTTGTTTTACAATGATCATTTCAAAACGAGACAACTGTACTACAATGAAACTTTTAAAATATTTTTTATGGCTTTGGCTTCAAAAATTCAATACATGTTTATGACCAAATTTCACTGTGTTTTTTATTTATTTCATGGTCGTAGAAAAAGTATTGTATGCCACTGCACGCAAGTAGCTATTGTAACACTCGTGCTGCCTATTGTGCCACTCAGCTTTGCTTCGTGGCACAAACTAGCACTCGTGTTACAATGGCTCTCGTTACTTGGCAGTGGCGTAAAAAATATTTATCTACTTAAAGTTGTATTTTAATAGCTATTAATTACGGACTAGTGGAAGTTTTGAAATAATTGATGATTTAATTATTTTTATTTAAAACAATTTTCATCGAACATATGATTTAGTTTTTTTTTTATATTCACAATTGTGAAGCCCTTGGCATCTCACATTATAGTAAGTGACGATAATGCCGAAGATGGAAGCGATCTTACCAAGATTCTCCAACGCAATGGAGAACTGGCTATCTTATCTTCAAGCCGGAACACATCAATGTTGTTAACATTGATGTTTGGCGGCAGGACTTAGATAAGATGGTGGTAGCTAGCCAGGCGGGCTTAGAAAATGCCCTTCCACCAACCAAACCGAGTCAGAGTTAGATTCCGCCGGGGAACGAACCCGCGACCTCCTGATGTGAACCTAATGGCCTTAACCATTACGCCACGGCGGTGGTTAATGGTTTGCAAAGGATTTTCAGTTATTTCTCGTGCATTTATAACAAGGTACGTACTTATATGTCTGTGAATAACATCAGTGTTCGAACGTGCTCTGGAATAAAAGGAGAGGACCAATCGAGCGGCGAGCGAGCGCTTTGAAAAACAAAGCATTTTTCCTTTGGTGAGCATTCAGCGAGAAAATAAACCGTGCACGAAATTCTCCACGATTCCGGGACTACACAGAAATGAAGTAAGGCCTCGAATCTCCCTTATAATGTTTGCTTTCAAGATTGAGTACTGCAAAATTGTTGGCCCGATCCGTTTGAGTTTGGCTAACGTTTTTGATGCTGCGGATACTTCCATTAGCCTCTGTTTACACAGTTTCGTTTTTATACATACTCCTTTTAAAATTTAATATGATTAACTTAGATTATACCTTTAGACTTGATTTATCTAGCCACTTAAATAATTTTCAAAAACCTAAAATGTTTTAGGTACAAGCTTTCATTTTTAAAAAGTTTTTATGCTCAAAAAGCACAATGATCAATGTTCCAAATCCTACTAATGTTTTATGTATGGATGTATGTTTGTTACTCTTTCACGCAAAAACTACTGAACGGATCTGGTTGAAATTTGGTAGGTAGACAGATTAGGACCTGCATAGGCTACTGTTTTCCAGCCGCTTGCGGCTCGCGCACTGCGCACCCTCGAAAAGTCATAGAAACGTTGTCCACGCGGGTGAAGCCGCGGGAAACAGCTAGTGTGAATGTAAGTAAAGGCACACGACGTTTCCAAATTCAAACAAAGACTAGCACAGTATTTCCTACAATTCTAAATAAAATAAAATACGAACCTGGAACCTTGATTCCACCTCCAAAATTCATCATCAGATCAACTTCAAAATACCAAAAGGATCTATTGTCACCGGGAGTACCACTTCATATCAAATTTCAGCTCAATCGGATTTCTGGCAGCCGCTTTAAAATGGTTTACAAGATTTAGCAAGACTTAAGCAAGCTAACCTACATGCAAACAAATCATCATTACAGCTCATATACGTCCCCACCGAGGGGCTCGAGCCTACCCTGAATCAGGGCGATTAGGCCTTAGTCGACCACGCGGGCCCAGTGCGGGTTGGTCGACTTCACACACAACCTTCGAGTTTTTTTTCGCAGGTGTGTGCAGGTTTCCTCACGATGTTTTCCTTCACCGTTAAAGCAATCGGTAAGTATGTACGTAAGTTTTTTAAAAACTCATTGGTACATTGGCAGTCCAGATTTGAACCCGGTACCTCTGGTTAGATGGACCGAGTCGTTACCAGTTGACATGCAAACAAATATTGCAAGTTAAATAAAAACTTTTAAAAGTGTCTGAAACACAAGCCGATATCATTAACGGTCATATTCATCAAGTGGCAGGTGCGAGATATGACTTTTCGTCGCCACGATAGAAAAAGAATAATTGTACTTACGAGTACATACTAGTGATCACATATACGCAACTGAGCCATGGTCGCTTACTATGGGCCTCATAAGAAGGCTCAAGGTCACCCAAAGGGCAATGGAGCGTGCTATGCTCGGAGTTTCTCTGCGTGATCGAATCAGAAACGAGGAGATCCTAGGGAGATCCGTAGGTGAACCAAAGTAACCGACATAGCTCTCAGAACTGCTAAACTTAAGTGGCAGTGGGCGGGGCACAGTACTCGTAGAACAGATGGCAGTTGTGGCAGTAAAGCAACGCAGAACCGGTCGTCGTGGATATCCTTGGGGGAGCCCTATGTCCAGCAGTGGACGTCCTTCGGCTGATATGATGATGATGATGATGACATACTAGTATCTACTTTTGACGTGATAACGTCTTATAATTCGATGGAGCCGGCTGCGCGCACGAAAAAACATGACTCATGCGGCGTTACCTCACTTTGAGGCGTTCCATTTAAGGCTTGAAGTGCAAGCGAGAGCGCGCAATGAGGGACAAAGAGGCACAATCGGCCTCCGCGTTCGGCAGCGTTCGACATCTGTCTCTCTCCTACTTGAGTGAGCGATGCGTCCGCGTGGACAGCTGCTATACATTAATACATTTACATGTTTTTGTCAAGTATGAAGTGCAGTGAAAAGTGAATGTGGTGTCAATTGTTTATAGCTACGATAGTTGCGGCGATAAATGTAATGATTCTTTCGATATTATGAAACCATTCCATCACTATTTTCTTATGACGTTGTCACGTTCAACTATCGTCAGTAAACTGACATTACAGACAACCGATTTTTTTCTACAATCAATGCTAACAACATTGATGTATTCCGGTTTGAAGATAACATAACCAGTTCTCCAATGCATTGGGGAATCTTGGTAAGCCCGCTTCCATCCTCGGTATCATCGTCACTTACCATCAGGTGAGATGATGCCAAAGGGCTTGCCGATTGTGAATAAAAAACCGGCCAAGTGCGAGTTGAACTCGCGTGGAGAGAGTTCCGTGCAATGTCAAAGTCAAATACGAAATATCACATTTGAAATCCTCACAGTAAGACGCGAGTTAACTACTACTAGCGCTATCTAGTGGTGTTTTAGAGAACTATTTTCCGTAAGTGAACATATTATATTAAGTTTACCACTTTATTTTCAATTGATAGAATTGTAATAGGATTTCCTGTAATCTACGAGCAATGAACTATACTTTAATTTATTTCAAAATTTTAGGCTCAGTAGTTTCGGAGATAAGGGGGGGGGATGGTCAATTTTCGTCTTCTTTCAGGAATAAAATCAATACTATTTATTTTAAAGTAATAACAAAAAATATTTTTGAGGTCCACATAACGAGCCCTTTCACTTGATATATGACACAGTAAGGTTAGCAAAACTTTTTTTAAATTTCCTAATTTGTCCCCCTGAAATACCATTATTAAAAAAAAAAATACTCAGCACATCTGTATTTGGGTTATAGGATTAAACCATCCTACCGAATTTCATCTGATTCGATCTAGTAAATTCGGAGCAAATTGGCTGTGACAGAGGGACGGACAGACAGCCAGACGCACGAGTGATCCTATAAGGGTTCCGTTTTTTTTTGTACGGAACCCTAAAAAAGGACGGCGACGTGTCGTACCTACCTACCTAAATAGAATTTCCTTGCCTTCGGGACAAATTGCTTGATACATGAGGCTGTCAGCGCCCACAGCTGAATGCGGCGATAGTATCTCCGGCGCGACGACGTGAAGCCGGGCTGAGTGACGAGGCACGCGTAGATTACGCCGCCGAAGCCACCGCACGGCTTTCAAGACGTTAATCGTTTCCATTCAAACACGCGACGTAGACAAATTTAATTAAACATGCTTTTACTCTCTGTACAACGTTCCATTATTAATTATTAGGCTTCACGCTGAATAATTAACATTTGGCCTACCTTCCCTGAATAAAATTAAGATGGAGGCAACAGTGTCCTACGTTAAGTTTCAGTAACGAAAAAATAATATGCAGGGTGTGACAAAAATGGTGTAGGTCCCGTTAACTGGGAGTTCGACTCATTATACTGAAAAACTTTCCCCAAGGAACCCATAGTCAAGTCTTTGGACCCTCCATTAAAAAATTCACAATATTGGTCGATCAGCTGATCGATTTGTATGAAGAGTTATTTTTTTTTGCGATTTCAGCAGTCATAAAACAAAAGTTATTCAGTATGATGAGCAGAAGCCCCATAAGTTAACGGGATCTACATCAATTTTGTTACATTCTGTTTATATCTAAGCCAAATTGTAGAACTAGCCGTTTTACAAAACGACACATCGGTTTGTTAACTACTGAGTAAAAAACTGCAAATAAAACCGTGTCGGACTTATGGATAGACAGACGTTACTTAAGGTTAGCAAGCCTCTTTCCAGCTCGAAAAGGAGCCCCGCTGCGCGACTCGGTTTTATTCGGAGTTTTTCAATCAGTAATTTTTACAAAGCAGCGATTCCACTTCACTACATGTAATGAACTACATCATGTAGGACACTACATGTAGTCAGTGTGAATGCATGTAGGAATGTAGGATCCTTACTGAGGACGATAGGAAGAGCCCGACCGTCCTCCATGGCCTAGTGCACTACATGTAGGGCAGTGTAATCACAGGTAGGGAGGTAGAGCGAGTACATGGAAGCTCAGTCTTGCCGCGGCATAAGTCTACAATATGTCTGCGACATATACATATATTTATTATAGGTTGAGTCAAATACAAAAATGGGGAAACTGAAATTTCAAGGCCCATTTAGCCGTCCGTGCGCTGGACAGAGATTAACGTGCTCTCCCTGTTTCATTAATTTTTCGGCTTTATGAAATCCCGAAGTGATTTTGTCGATAAAATGGAAGTTATTAAAAATATATGTACGGGGTTCTTCTGAAAGACCTAAAAATTTAACTTATGAAACAGAACAATATTTCTCAATACAAGAAAATTAATTAATTAATTACTAAATGATCAGCTGATAACCAGCTCAAAGGTCCAAAATATTTCGTTTGGGTTGAGTGATTGAGTGATTATACCTAAAATTGGGCAGCTAGCATAATATGGACTTGCTGGTTTGAATTAACGTACTAATAATAATATGATGATGATGATGATGAAATACCCGGGAGAGTCCCGGGAGCCCCCTTTTTCACATTTTAGCCCCCTTTTTAACCTTCTACAAGGATTACCCTGTATAATAAAATAAGTCGTGGCTATTTTTTTACGATCCCGGTATCCCGGGATTTTTTTGTATGAAACCTATATATTTATTCAGAAAGGCATCTTTCTTGGGATAAAATAAAATTACCCCCGAATTTTCGATCACTTCTAATGAGCTAGAGACCCTTTAATTTTTTCATGTTAAAATACCTTTTAAAAGAGCTACTCTATGTACTTCTGAAATGAAATGAAATGATAATTTGTTTTCATCAAACATGGTAGTAGGATATTTAATATAATTTTGTAGTGCAATCATGTTTCGCCTGTGCAAGGCATGCAAATGTTTAACATAGATTATTATTATTATGTCACGTAAATTTTAAAAATTCAAATGTCAACAAGTTTATTTTTGTCACAGAGGTATTCATTAACGCTATAATAATTTTTGTCAATAAGCATAAGCAATGCAACAGGTACCTAATTTTTCAAAGACAAAGCTATGAATTTTCATAAAAACTAGCTTAGGCATATGCGTATGCGTTGCATGCGAGCGTTAACATTGTCTGCAGGGCAAAGTTTATATACAATGGACACTCCGCGCCGCTCTCTAGGTTCCGGTGCTAGTTTAGTTCAGAAATGCAAAGGATTTCGCCGTGATTTCGTTTGTTCCGTCATTTGTTTTTATAAATGTCATTTCTCGCCCGTTGTATGAAGTGTCCGGGGGTCTGAACTAAAATAAACGGTGGATGTAATGTTAGCGCTTTGAAAACGGAGTATAAAAAAATCTGCTCCAAACGGAGCAGGGTTTTGCTTCAGTCACGCGTTGGCACACTTACCATCAACATGCCTATACACATGTATATACACACCTATAGAGCTACGTATCTATAGAGCTGAAAAAACTATCCACTGGAAATATATAAAAACAGCCAGTTCCCCGCTGGGTTGGGGAATCTTGGTAAGCCCGCTTCAATCTTCAGCATCTTCTCACTTACCATCAGGTGAGATAACGCCAAGTACTTACCAATTGTGTCTAAAAAGAAATTGACTTCTTAATTTTTATTTCCTGCTTTGCACCCTTGCTTATTATAGATTTGAAATTAATCTAGGATTCAAGTGTCCCAGAACTAATAACTAGGATCTGAGGGTTCCAGAACACGACCTACTTTCGGTCGGAAAACGAAATATAGAATGAATGCTGAAGGCATTTCAAACACGAGATGTTATAATTTAAACTGTCAGCTTCTTAATTACGCGCGGCCAGCACTCATGCAGGAGATTCCAAAGACATTGGAGCGAAATCTTTTTAACTCTGCGGGAGATGCAATGAATGCTGGAAAAGATGACCTATGATTACTAGTCATTACAGTGAATAGTATTAATTGCTTAAAGTATTGATAGTGTATATCAAATACCTACTCAGCAATATAAGCTTTATTTTACCTATCTTTCCTTCCTTTTTCTTTTTTTTTTATTCTTTTTCAATTTACATAGTTGTTCAAATTAGTCCAATTTAAAATGATCAAATAGATGGCAAGACAGTCGTACGTAACCAAGCAAAATAGGTTTCGTTCCCGCATACCTACCCATTAAACGGCTATCAAAGGAGCTAGGCAGGGGCGCCCAACATAATTTGGTGGCGGGCCAGGTTTAGAATTGTTTATACCCGCAGCGAGCCAAAGGAAATGTCCAATAGTCTAGTGATTTTTTAATAAAACAAAACAGTAAATTTTATTTACTTACTAGCTTTTGCCCGCGGCTTCGCCCGCGTGTACATCGACATGAGTTTTCCTCAGATGCCTCTGGAACGATATCGGGCTATTCTGATTAGAAGTCAATGTCACTTCCCACCCCCTCAACCAATTCTATACAAAACACCACTTCAGTCCGTAGCTCCGTTGCGACGCTGACGTGTGCGAACGCGGAAATGAGTTTTCCCCAGATCCCTCGGGAACCATGTTAGGATATGCTAATTAGTAAATTATATCATTTTCCACCCCCTCAGCCATCTCTGTGCAAAAATCACAGCAATCCATTGTTCCGTGGCAATGTTAAAGAAAGTAATCAAAAAAAGAGTATATTTTCAGTTCCCTCAGGAACTGCATCGGACTATGCTATTTTCACGGGATAAAAAGTAGCCTATGTCCCTCCCAGTGACACAGGCTAACTGCATGCCAAATTTTATTAATATTGGTTATGGTGTTGAACCGTGAAAAGGTAACAAAAAAAAAAACACATTAGTAAGGGTGTTAGGAGGAAGAGTCTCTTTTAAAAAACCTACCTAATGCCATGACTGACACCTATTTTGTTTGCAGAATGCATCTATTGTCTTTATATGTGTTCAACTTATGTGTCGCGGAATAAAGGTGCACTACATGACTAAATTTAAATAGTTCGCGGGCCAGATGAAGTGCCTTCGCGGGCGTGACGGTGGCCTGCGGACCGTATGTTGGACAGGCTTGAGCTAGGGAAATCAAACAAGGAAATTTATTTTATATTTGACCGAATCGTTAGTCTTTTTTGTTATTATTCAGGGCAGTACAAGTAGGGAACCATTTGACCATAAACTGTGCTTGTTAGTGACCTTTTCCCTTTGGGCAGAGTATATGTATATTAGTACTAACATACAGATGGACACTCCCTGCCGCTCTCTAGATTGCGACCTCACCCCCTCGTCACCCAGATTGATACAGATTGTTTGTCGAACGTATAGGATTTCGCCGCCATTTTGTTTGTTCCGTCATTTGATTTTTAAAATGTCCGTTCTTGCCCGTTGTATGAAGTGTCCAGGGTGTGCTTTGGATCTTGGGAGAATCTTGTAGTGCTGATATATGTCAGTGTATAGAGATAGTGAAATTTCTGTACCCTTGTAATGGATAGTCGACGGGTAAATCTATTTTAGTTGCAAACTGATTGTAAGGGTACTCACGTATATCGTCTATACGTGTCATAACCGCCTCCGTTGCGTAATTGTTATTTCATTACCTCCACTTCAGGGGGTCGCGGGTTCGATTCCCGGCGGAGTTTAACTTTGTAAGACTCGGTTTGGTTGGTGGAATGGCATTTTCTAAGCCCACCTGGCTAGCTACCACCATCTTATCTAAGTCTTGCCGCCAAACATCAATGTTAATAACATTGATGGATCTGGCTTGAAGATAGCCAGTTCCCCATTTTGTTGAGGAATCTTGGTAAGTCTATCAGGTGAGATGTTGCCAAGGGTTCACCAATTGTGGATTTGATAAAAGTATCTATGATTTATGGCTATTCGATAATGTTGGGGTTGGTAAAACCCTAAGCTTTATCTCCAGTTACGGCTACATACCACAGATTGGTGCAGATAGCCTGCTCTGGGGTCCTACTACGTACACTAAATGTCAAAAAAAAGTTTTAATAAACTAAAAAACTACTTAAAAAAAGGAGGAGGTTCTATGTTCGACTGTATATTTTTTTTATGTATGTTCACCGATTTCTCCGTCAGTTTTAGACCGATTTTCAAAATTCTTTTTTTATTCGAAAGAGTATACTCCCGAGGGGGTCCCATTGTCACCAAGTCAGGATCTTACGATGGGATCCCAGGTAAATCGGGAGAAACCCTCAAATTTTAAAGGCACTAATTACGTGATTCATATGTTTTCTAAAGCTTTTAAAATACTTGCGTCTGTTAATCATAATCTCATGTTGATAAGCTCATGTAGGAAGGTACAACTCCTTATCGGTTAGGAATTGGAGGAAAAATCTTTTTAATGTTATACATAGATATATATGTAGGTATGCATAGACCGATAGTTGTATTCTTTCGGGTTATTCAGATGAGCTGATGATGGACGATTTAACTCCTTAACTTTCATGCTGCTGAGATGATGATGGAAGTCACAGGACTCTGTATCTGTTTAATGAAACACATGAATTATGATTTGATAATTTCTATTGGTGAGTATAGGTGATTGGGTTTAACGTTGTTAGATACATAGCATTATCACTAAAAATAAAGAAAATGAAAAAAACTCAAAACTCAAAAGTATGAAATAACATTATTATACTTAAATACACAACATTAACCAACAATAAAGAAATCAAAGGGGGTACGAATTAAATTAGAAGCTTTTTTTTTTTTGAGGCCATGCCTCTATGTTTTGTTTTTTCCCATGTTCTAATTATAATAGGAAGTAGGAGCCTTCATAAACTGAGTTTTTTTTTTTTTTTTTTTTTCTGATAGCCATCGAAAAAACAATACGTTTAATAACAATGCGGGCCCAGTGCGGGTTGGTCGACTTCACACACAACCTGCGAGTTTCTTCGCAAACGTGTGCAGGTTTCCTCACGATGTTTTTCCTTCACCGTAACAGCGTCGGATAAACGTACATATGAAATCTAAATTCAAAATCACATTGTTACGTGGCGGGGATTCGAATCACGACCTCCCGGACAGGAGTCGGCGGCCCTAGCCTTACGCCATCGACGCTCTTAGCTAATAGTTCGCAATTACCATCTAAATCAATTACCTAATGGGGTCAACATAACCAAATCTACAGAATATAACAAAGATATCGAACTAGAGTGGGAACATCTGTCAGCGTCATAATAGGTCCGAGTGAGTAGGGACCTTTGATAGAAATATATCTTAACTAGCTTTTTCCCGCGGCTCCGCCCGCGTGGACATCGTTTTAATGACTGTCTTTAAGGGTGATTAGTAAATTATGTTGATTCCCACCTACTCAACCATCTCTATGCAAAAAATCACAACAATCGAGTATTTTTGAAGTGGGCTTACCAAGATTCCCCAATGCAATGGTGTATATATATGTATATATATAGTATATATTGTAAACACCTATCGTATTACTTAATTATTTATCATATTACTAGCTGTTTCCCGCGGCTTCACCCGCGTGGACCACGTCTCTATGACTTTTCGAGGGTGCGCAGTGCGCGAGCCGCAAGCGGCTCGCGAGCGTGGTAAAAAGTAGCCTATGTCTTAATCCAGGTCCTAATCTGTCGACCTACCAAATTTCAGCCAAATCCGTTCAGTAGTTTTTGCGTGTAAGCGTAACAAACATCCACGCTTTCACATTTATAATATTATAATATATAATTATAAATATATAAGTAAGGATTATTACCTTTTTTCTTCTTTTTTTGTATTGTCATAGGTTTATAAGCCTCTCGCTCAGTGGTGCTATTATTAATTAATATTATTATTTGTTGTTATATAGCGGCAATATAAATACATAACACTGTTTCATACAAGGCTCGTCTCAATTTGCGACATGAAGAAACCTATAACATTGGGTAGGGGACAACTTACATATTTGTTAAGTGATATAACTTAATCTCATTTAAACCGGGGTAGCAGAGTTTTGCCAGTTTCAATGTACGTTTTTGAGGTTACTGTAGGCAAAGAGGATTTAATCACTACGTACTTTAGGTACCCACTCAATAGAACGCGAAATAATTAAAAAGATGTGACTCCTAGTCTAGTTTTAACTGTGAACCGAGGACGGTTCATGAAATCCAGCTTGCTGACTGACAGACAGGGGAGGCTTAGTAATAGGGTTCCTTTGGTAACCCTTTGGGTGCACGGAACCCTAAAAATGGGAGTTGTCAATTTTCCTGAAGATGCTGTGCTGAGCTCTTTGGCGGCATTGCTAGCACACCCCGCAGTTTTATTAACAACTACCTGTTCTCTGCAGCTTTGCGCCCGTGGATATCGAGCGAGGGTGCGCAGTGCGCAAGCCGTAAGTGGCTCGCAAGTGAAACATTGTTGTAAATAAGGGCCAAGAATCACAGAAGTAAAAATATTAAAAAAAATATCCAAATCTATCCATTTTTTTTGCATGATACGCACATAACGGCATACTTTATAATTTTAACACATATTGGTATACTTATATATATAAACTAACTAGTGGGTGCTCGCGGCTTCGCCCGCGCAGTTCCCGTTGTTTGGTGTTCCCGTGGGAATTTCCCGAAATCCTTTCTTAGCGGATGCCTGCTGATGCCTTAACATCTACCTGCATGCCAAATTTCAGCCCGATCCGTCCAGTGGTTTGGGCTGTGCGTTGATAGATCACTTAATGATATTCAAAAGTATTTGTGCCTCATCATTACAGCTCATATAAGTCCCCACCGAGGGGCTCGAGCCTACCCTGAATCAGGGCGATTAGGCCTTAGTCGACCACGCGGGCCCAGTGCGGGTTGGTCGACTTCACACACAACCTTCGAGTTTCTTCGCAGGCGTGTGCAGGTTTCCTCACGATGTTTTCCTTCACCGTTAAAGCAATCGGTAAGTATGTACGTAAGTTTTTGAAAAACTCATTGGTACATTGGCCGTCCAGATTTGAACCACAACCAATTAAGCATACACAACCACCCCAAGAGCAACTTAGAAGTATTAGCCAGATCGCTGTTATACCAATAAACGAATAATTACATTTACATAAATTTTTAACCGGCTCCATAGCGTAATGGTTAGTCCATTGAATTCAAATCAGGAGGTTGCGGCTTCGATTCCCGGCTGAGTCTAACTTTGTAAGACTCGGAGGTTATCAATCAATCTTATCTACTTAAGTCTTGCCGCCAAACATCAATCTTGGTAAGCCGGCTTCCATCTTCGGAATCATCGTCACTTACAATCAGGTGAGATGATGCCAAAGGCTTACCAGTTGTAGATTTAAAAAAAAAACATTTCGGATACCTACCGATGCACAATAATTTTGCCCATATTCAGCAGAGGACTTCTTCCGGCTAAATATAAATAAATTAAATTTATTAATTATTTAAAATTAAGATTCTTTTTCTTATCGTGTGGCACAATTAAGCGTACTATCCAAGGGATAGACGGCGTTTGCCTGGTGTTGCACTTAGCATCACCCGCGGCAACGTATAGGGCATTTATGTAACACCTACGGACTTGTGCAACGCGACCTTCATACACATCTGGAATCAGATGTGCAGGTTTCCTCACGATGTTTTCCTTCACCGTTAAAGCAATCTGCAAGTATATATATACTTAAGTTTGAAAAACTCCTTGGTACATTCGCAGTCCAGATTTGAACCCGGTACCTCTGGTTAGAAGGACCGAGTTGTTACCGGTTGAGCCACCGACACTTTTTGATAATTAAGATTCATGACCAATAAGATATCGGACTGCTAGTTATTTGAGTTACTTTTTATGATCTGTCTATAACGAAATTTTGTTCTAATAATGTTTGAAATACCCACAAGTGACGTCATAGATTTAAAGCGTCATTGACGAACTTATTATGTAAATTTTATCAATTAAAAATTGAAGACGTGATGGAAAAACAAAACAAGTAAGGTTTTTTTAAAACTTCAAGAGGAGAGCAATTTAGGAAATCATATTTCAGATTTTACTTTTGATGCAGTCCGATCCCCTATTATTGGGCCAAATTTCATGAAATACGGTTCGAAACTGCAAAAGTTATGAAGTTGGAGCTGTGTGTAAGGAAAGGAAGGACAAAACAATTTTAGGCATTGTTTGAGTTTGCGTGTACCATCCTCGACTACACCGTATTTACCATCAGGTGAGATGTAGTCAAACGCACTCATCATCATCATATCAGCTCATGTTCGTCCCCACCGAGCCTACCCTGAATTAGGGCGATCGGGCCTTAGTCGACCACGCGGGCCCAGTGCGGCTTGGTCGACTTCACACACAACCTGCGAGTTTCTTCGCAGGTTTCCTCACGATGTTTTCCTTCACCGTCAGAGCGTAGCATAAAATCTTAATTCGAAATCACGTTGGTACGTGGCGGGATTCGAACCAAGATCTCCCGGACAGGAGGCGGCTGCCCTAGCCGTTACGCCACCGACGCTCTCACACGCACTCAAATTTAAAATAAAAAATAACGGCTTACTTGTATCAGAAATAAATTATGAACACTTGATCACTAAATTGCCCTCCTACTTAAACTTCGGAAAACCTTACTCGTTTTGTTTTCCATCAAGTCTTCGATTTTTAGTTCATCAAATTCACAAAATGAGTACATAAACGACGCTGCAAAACTATGAGACGTCACGCCTAGGTATTTCAAACATTTTTAAAACACAATGTCGTTTTTGACACATGATAAAAAGTAACTCAAATGACTAGCATTCGTCATCCCCATTGGTTTTCTTATCTATCACTAGGTTAGCTCGCATGGATATCGATGGTGCGCGGTGGCCGTTTTTGGGTGACCCTATGACTAACCCTCCGCTGTCTGTCCGTCCGTCATGAACCGTAATAGGTAGATAGTTGAAATTTTCATAGATGTATATTTTTATTAACGCTATAAAAACAAAAAAAATGCAAAAAGCGAAAAAACGTGTTTCGTGAATTTTTGAGGTACTTTTGATTTAGCTCTATTGTAAAAATGGTAATTCATAAAAGCGTTAACCTTGGTGTGATTGTAGTACTAATTTTGTGATAAAACCACAAATAATAAAACCGGCTAAGTGTGAGTCGTACTAGCTCTAAGGAATCCAAACTGAATGAAAAAATATTTGTTCTGTCGTTGATGTCTTTTGTTTGTAATGTGAATAGGTATCATTGTCATAGTTGTTTGCAGAGGTAAGGTCGTACGAAACCCTCGGAGCGCGAGTTCGACTCGCACTTGGCCGGTTTTTTTGCTAATTAAGCTTCCCCGTGCGTGCGCGCAACAACTAAAGGAAATTTCAACACAATCGGATGAACGGTATGGTAGCGCGTAAAATACGAACAAGCGAACATTGATTTTATATATAGAGAAAACGCTTAACACGTTAAAAAACCGACTTTCATCGCAACAACTTAGTACATTTTTGCATTATTATTTTTGGTTTTTGTTAATTTTCTAATAAAGTACTACACCGATTTTGATAAAATTTATATTTTCAAATAAAAAAGAATCATAAAAATCGGTTCACCCAGTCAAAAGTTCTGAGGTAACACAAATTAAAAAAAAATACAGAAGTATTGAGAATCTCCTCCTTTTCGGAAGTCGCTTGATAAATACATAAAATATTTTCACGAGGCTGGGGTCTCCAACATTTGGTCCGGGTGTGTGCCGGGCCTTGGGCACTACATGGTGAAGCCGTCGGCTGATTTTTTCTACACTATTGTTATGATGATGATAAATTAATAGGTGATATTTTTTAAAGTGAAACTTTTATTACATCGTCTTAATTTTTTTCGTTTTTGTGTTGCATGTCGCATGACGGTCGCTTTCGTTTGACGGTATGATCGTTTCGTCCTCTGTACCGTAGCGAGAGCAGCCATGATCGTTTTGTCCTCTGTAAAGTTTCACTTTTACCGTGGTTTCATAAAACCACACACTTACTTTTTTATATTATACATTAGATTGATCAGAGTATTTATTTCATGTCACCAGTTAAGTACATATTTATACAAAATATAACTATTAAAAATGTCAAAGTGTAACATGATCGTCAAAAAATCAATGTCACAATAAAAGAATAAACAAGATGTCAAAAAAATAAAAATAAGATGTCAATACAAAATAAAAATGAGATGTTAAAACAAAAAATAAAAAAAGATGTCGAAACAAAATAAAATATTAAATGTCGACCAAAATAATAAATTTGTCATAACGATGAATATAAAAAAACCCTTGCAAATGTTAAAATTTCTTTTGTAGAAATTCTTCGACATTATAAAACTAATTATCTAACAAAAGGTTTTTTGGTCGGATATTTGGGGTGACTTTTAATTAGTTCTTGATAGCAAAGGATATGAATGTACTCGTGATTACAAACAACTTTCCCAAAGAAACTGTATGTAAAATATAAAAAAAAAATTTTGGTCCTTTATACATTTTTGCCGATTTGATAAATAGATATGTATTGACAAACATTTTTTTTTTGAATTTACATATAGTTTCTTTGGGAAAGTTGTTTGTAATCATGAGTACATGCATACATTTTGTTATCAAAAACTAATTAAAAGTCACCTGTATAGATTAACTCAATCTAAACACAAGAGCACACCTTGGACACTTCATACAACGAGTCAGAAATGACATTTCAAAAAAGGAATGACGGAACAAACAAAACGGCGGCGAAGTCCTATACGTTCGACAACTAAACTTTAACCAATCTGTATCAATCTGGGTGAGGGGGTGAGGTCGCAATCTAGAGAGCGGCAGAGAGTGTATATACTATATGTTAGTACTAATCTTAATATATATAAATCTCGTGTCACAATGTTTGTCCCCAATGGACTCCTAAACCACTTAACCGATTATAATAAAATTCGCACACCATGTGCAGTTCGATCCAACTTGAGAGATAGGATAGTTTAAATCTCAAATTATAGGGTAGGGTAGGGTAGTGTAGGGTAGGGTACGGTAGTGTAGGGTAGGGTAGTGTAGGGTAGTGTAGTGTATGTAGGGTAGGGTAGTGTAGGGTAGTGTAGTGTAGGGTAGTGTAGTATAGGGTAGTGTAGGGTAGGGTAGTGTAGTGTAGTGTATGTAGGGTAGGGTAGGGTAGGGTAGTGTAGGGCAGTGTAATGTAATGTAAGGCGGTACGAAGTTCGCCGGGACAGCTAGTATATTATATACTTTGACAATAGGTAGATCCGTGCGCTACGGCCTACGGCGCGGCGGTCGCTACGGTCGCTACGGGCGCTACGAGCGCTACGGGCGCTACGAGCGCTACGGCCGCCAAACAAACGGTACGATCGCGTTCCTTTTGCCCCGCCATTCTCCGCGCCAGCCCACTCGTTTCGTTTTACGTTATTTTCTTTGTCGACTAACGAATCCAATACAATGCTTTATTCGTATTTCGATCTCGCAAATGATCGGCGGCGAGTAATAGATAGTCCGGTCCGCCCTCCCAGATCGGACGGCGCGCGGCGTCCTGCGCACCGCCACAATGGAAATCAATTCGCAAAATAAACAACGAAAGCACTTATTGTTTTTGAACTTCATTCTAGCTATTATTTCGCCTCAACTCGAGACGTCTGTGTACTTCTCTTCCTAATTATGATGAATATGCCTCTGGTATTTTCTTTCGAATTTTGTTATGATTGATATTCTGTGAAAATATCAAATGTTTTGCTATCTTAAAACGAAGAGGTACAAGTAAGTTTAATATTATATCTTTTTTAACCGACTTCAAAAAAACGAGAAGGTTTTTAACCTACTACTTCAAAAAAAGGAGGAGGTTTCTCAATTCGACCGTATATATTTTTTTTTTATGTGTGTTCGCGGATAACTTCGTCGTTTATGAACCGATTTTAATGATTCTTTTTTTGTTGGAAAGAAGATATCCCAAGGGTGGTACCATAATGAGGAAACCAGGATCTGATGATGGCATCCCAGAGAAATCGAGGGGAATTTTAGTTTTCTGTTTGAAGTTGGTTATTTTTTGTTTAAAATTATCTTTTTACTGAGGGAGAATATTTTGACGCAGAGGTCGCAATATTAAATGTTAATTATTAAAACACAAACAATTATACCGCGCGACGGAACCCGACGACCCGCGGACGGCAGTCTCGAATTATATCGCTAAATACACAGCCCAATTTATCTTGGATCTCGTCAGGATCGCGAAATTTAAATTAAAATGTAAATGTTGGCGGAAAGGCTGTCCGGCGCCACTCTAATTGCTATCTGAATCCGGCCCCGACTGTGCTGTTGTTGCGCCCGCGCGCCGGTGAACACGGACTCTGGCTGGCCCTCCACTCAACAACATCTAGCCAAATGTTTTCTGAGATTACTTTCAATTACGTGAAACCCTTACTAATATTATAAACTAGCTGTCCCAGCGAACTTCGTTCTACTTTACACTACACTACACTACCCCACCTTACCCTACACTACCCTACACTAAGCTACACTATACTACCCTACCTACCCTGAAACTTTCTCCTGACAACAACGAACTCAAAAAAAAATGTGAAATTGGTCTAGCCGTTCTTGAGTTATAAATGGTGTAACTAACACGACTTTCTTTGTTATATATGTACTAGCTTTTGCCCGCGGCTTTGCCGGCGTAGACATCGTTTTTATGACTGTCTTAGAGGGCGCGCGGTGCGCGAGCCGCAATGCGGCTCGCGAGCGTGGATATGACTTTTCTCCAGATCCCTCTGGAACTGTCAGGAAATACTAATTAGTAAATCATGTCATTTCCCACCCCCTCAACCATCTCTGTGCAAAAAATCACACAATCCATTGTTCAATTGCGATGTTAAAGAAATTAACCAAAATAGAGTATATTTCCAGTTCCCTCAGGAATTGCATTGGGCTATGCTATTTTCACGGGATAAAAAGTAGCCTATGTCCATCCTCGTGTCACAGACTACCTGCATGCCAAATTTCATTAAGATTGGTCAAGGCGTTGAAGCGTGAAAAGGTAACAAACAAATGAACAAACACATTTTCACATTTATAATATTATTAGTAAGGATAATATATAGAGAAGAGATGTGACAATGCATTTGTTTGTTTCTAACAGCTCGACCAATCTTGACGGAATTTGACGTGCACGTAGTCTGTGTCACGGGGAAGGACAAAGGCTATTTTTTATTCCGTGAAAATAGCATAATCCGATACAGTTTAGGCATGAGGGAACTGAAAAAATACGCTTTTTTGGTTGATTTTTTTAACATTGCAACGAAGCAATGGATTTTTGACAGAGATAGTTGAGGGAGTGAGAAATTACATAGATTAGTAATACGTCAAGCCCAACATAGCTCCCGAGGGTTCTGGCAAAAACAAAGCAACGGATTGACATGATTTTTTGGAAAAAAAAATAGTTGAAGGGCTGGGAAGTGACGTAGACTGCTAATCGGTCCAATATAGTTCCCAAGGGATCTGGACAAAACTCACGTTTACGCTCGCGAGCCACCCCCCGCATTGCACACTACTCACCCCCAAATACAGTCCCAAAAACGATGTCCACTCGGGCGAAGCTACGGCCAAAAGCTAATTAATAAATATAACTGATTTAGTCCTTATTTTATCAAATTTTAGTGTTTACTTATGTTTCGAGCTTTCAAGACGTGGATTATGACTCAAAGAGAAGGAGATATGCTGGAAGCTTTTGAAATGTGGTGCTGGCGTAGGATGGTGAAAATAAGCTGAACTGAAAGAGTAACGAACGAAGAAGTATACAAACGAGTAAACGAAAAGAGGAACATAATTGAGATCATTGAGAACAGAAGAGGAAAGACGATAGGACACCTAATTAGACATGATATTTTTTTAAAGAACATAAAAGAAGGAAAGATCAAAGGAAAGCGCGGAAGAGGAAGACTGAGAATTGCTTATATAGACCAAGTTAAGAAGAAAGTTAAGGTGGAAACGTATAGAGAAATGAAGGAGATAGTGTGGGAAAGAGAGACCTGGAAAGAGCTACACCGACAAGCGCACGGCTCTTAAATGATGATGATGATGATGACGAGTGTTTACTAATTCGTCCTGTAGCACAAAATAGAGGGAAAACAAATAAAAATTTAAAAATAACATGTTTTTTTTTATTTGAGTGCACTTGTAGGGAATTAAGATTTTTCCGAAAAAAAAACTGCCTACGCTTCGTGTTCCAGTGCGAGGTTGCCACGCGGTGGACCGATGACCTGGTGAACATTGCGAGAAGCCGCTGGATGCGGGCAGCGCAGGACTGTCGTTTAAAAATCCTTGGGGGAGGCCTGTGTGCAGCCATGGACTTCTTGCGGCTGCTAAATGATAAATAAAAACCCAGTGTTGTTGCCTTACTTCATTCTATTGATGTTACATGTAGTAATTTTTATAAATTTGAGTTGGTTTAAATAATATACAGGGTATAACAAAATTGCTGTAGGTCCCGTTAACTGGTGCTTCTACTTATCATACTGAACAACTTTGTTCTACGCCTTAGCTGAAAACGTAAATATTTTTTTTACTCTTCATACAAATCTAATATCTGATCGACCAATTTTGTGCATTAATTAATTTTGTGTTTTAGTACGGAGGGTCCAATTTTTTTTTTTAATTGACTATGAGTTCCTTGGAGAAAGTTGTTCAGTATGACGAGTAGAACCCCCAGTTAACGGGACCTACACCAATTTTGTTACACCCTGTATATATTATGAAGAATGATTTGTATGGAAAATATGTTAATCGAGTTTTTTTGGAGTACCTGGTGTAGCAGGTTATTTTTAGCTATAGTTACGTACAAGGAATCATTTTTGGGAAAAAAAAATGTTTGTGTGAGAGGTATTTTAAGCTGATTTATAGCGGAATCTTAAGTTGCGTATAGTATAGGAGGCCGTATAGGGTTATCGTTACGTGCTGGATTTCATTAAAATCATTAGAGCTGTTTTAGAGATAAATAATAAGTTTTTTACTAAGGAAAGATCCTGGATGTACATGGAAGGTACCTTGAGCTGATTTTTCTCGTAATCACAAAATATTTAGTATGAAAGCCGTGTGCAGTTATAATAACTTACAAAGTTTCA
The DNA here is from genome assembly GCA_947284805.1 of Coleophora flavipennella. Taxonomy (NCBI): domain Eukaryota; kingdom Metazoa; phylum Arthropoda; class Insecta; order Lepidoptera; family Coleophoridae; genus Coleophora; species Coleophora flavipennella. The sequence continues at coordinate 17,132,777 of OX369260.1, forward strand.
GAGAAATTGTTACAGCTGTTTTTGAAATGAAAATAATACTTACCATGGTAAAATTCAGGGTTTGTATGAAGCAGGTTCTTCCCGAGATTATTATCATTCATTTATGGTAGGCCGTATAGAGTTAGAGTAACATACAAAGTTTTCATCAAAATCGTAAGAGCCGTAACTAACCCTTCGCATACAAGGTGGGGTCTTTTAGACCCCAAAGGTTTTAAAATCTAATATTTTCAAAAAATTACGCAACGGCGAGGACTGTAATTTTGAGTAGCTGGGTTTGCGGCGTTGCCACGTCGACCTGTTGGGTTAATTCAGTGCTGCGCGGGCGCTTGACTGTGATAGACGTGTTTAGACTCTAAACACGTCTATCACAGTCAAGCGCTGTCTAAACGTCTAAAACGTCTAAAAGTCTAAACTTTAGACTCAGTGAGACGCATATTTGTTTTGTGAAGATTGTCTTAAAAATAAAATAAAATATCTCCGGAAGTTCCCAATACTAGTTACTATTTTAAGACTTAATATTATTTTCAATTTTTTCTAAGATAATTTTAGTTAATTAATTTAAACGAGGGTTTAAGACTGATTTGTCTATGCTTAGTTTTTCAGTTTGAATGAGCCTCAAGAGCCTCATATTTCACTGCAAAATTAAAACAAACCATTGATTGCAAGTGAAAATTGGCTTTCTATCTAACTATTCTCTAAATTGCTAAAAACGCATTTTTTAAGTATTTTTTAAAGTATATTTATTGTCATTTAGACTCCACCACCTTTACCTTCACCTTGTATGCGAAGGGTTAAGAAAAAAAATTTCATTTACTATGGTGGCAACCCTAAAAATTATGTTAGGAAAAATCTGATTTCTTTGAACAGTAGATATCTAGCTACCAACCTATGCACGTACGTACGCCGCTGGCGTGGCGGTACGCGGGAATTACCCGTAGCTGTAACTTTCTGTTGACAGCGAAGAGCGTGCCAATCGGAGCGGCAAATCTGTTTAATTGCTTTATGCAAACTCTTTGTAACTGACACTGCAAGAAAATCAACGGGCTTGCTGCGTTTCACGGATACAGGTTTATTTTCATCGGGTAGTACCTACTTCTAATAGATCATCATCATATCAGTTCATATGCGTCCCCACCGAGGGGCTCGAGCCTACCCTGAATCAGGGCGATCGGGCCTTATTCGACCGCGCGGGCCTAATGCGGGTTGGTCATCTTCACACACAATCTTCGAGTTTCTTCGCAGGCGTGTGCAGGTTTCCTCACGATGTTTTCCTTCACCGTAAGAGCGTCGGATAAACGTACATATGAATGTATGTAAAATTCGAAATCACGAACCACGACCACCCGGACAGAACGCGGTGACCCTAGCCGTTACGCCACCGACGCTCTTTAATAGTTACATGTAGTTTGTCACAAAAAAGTTTTTTTTTATGTTACAGAACTAAGGTGAAAATAACTACTTATCTCTATACAACAATTACATGTTGATAACATAAAAGAGATTCTAAGTACCTGAAACCAAATTAGGTAAAATTCTTACTTCCTCTACAAAGTTTAAATAATTTTCGTAATTCTATAATCTTTTTGCTACAAGCTTTTATTTGAAAAAAGATTTTAAATTAAAAAAGCCAAATGCTGAAACGAATATAAAAATACACGGTTGCAAATTCAAAAAAGTCTGTCATTCATAAGGTTTTATACGATTCTATTAAAAATAAAAGACAGTTCTGGGACCTAGATTCCACTTCCAAAGTTCATCATCAGATGAACTTCAAAATATCAAAAGGATCTTTTTTCACCGGGAATAAGGCTTTATTCCAAATTTCAGCTCAATCGGACCCTTGGAACTCGCTCTAAAATCAAACCCCGAGATTTCAATTTAACAAACATACACACAAACATTGCAAGTTAAACTTAAGCTTTTAAAAAAGAAACGAGACTTTTCTAATTAACAACTTCATCACTGAAATTAACTTTGTTAATGAAGTCTAAATTAACGATTTTTACTCTTGTTATAAAAACAGGTTAATTTTCCCTCCTGGTGATTAACTTACTTATTTCAGTCATTCCCAATTTCAGGTGAACACGAACTCCTTAAACGACTGTTAACAACAAGACTGCTCACTTTGCTGAAAGTTAATGGTGAAAGAGGTCACGTGTCACTTTATATTTGGGTTTTTTTTTTGAAATTTTCCGCACCCGCGTCTCTGTTCATCTGAGTAGAAAAGCGTGGATGACGGAAATCGCGTCGGCTTTCCCACCGGGCCAGGGGCTGCGTCCTGTCGCGCCGGCAATCGAGGCCTCACTGCCGCCGGCTAACCCCCAAGCAACACATGATTTCCCGAAACAACCCCCTGCCATAACTCGGTCGAGAGTGCAAAATCTTCACACAGTGACACGAGGGCGAACATAATAGCAGTTCGTTAGCATAACTCCGCTGTAGGCACTTCGGTTTGCTTAAGTAAAATATTTGCGTTATTAAATGATTTTAGCCCTTCCGTTTTTCCGTTCAATCTGAGACGGAAGAGATGATGGGGAAAAACCTTTTTTCGTAAGAGCTTCTAGCGATTAAATTTATTTTAAGTGATTTAAATTCGTTAGAAAAGAGACTGTAGTCGTACATTAGACTCATAGAAAGCTTTTATTCTACTTCAAGACGAGTTCTTTTTTTATTTGTTTACTAGCTGTCCCGGCGAACTACGTACCGCCTTACATTACACTACCCTACCCTACACTACCCTACCCTACACTACACTACCCTACCCTACACTACACTACCCTACCCTACACTACTCTACCCTACACTACACTACCCTACACTACACTACCCTACACTACACTACCCTACCCTACACTACTCTACACTACCCTACACTACCCTACACTACCCTACACTACCCTACACTACACTACCCTACCCTACCCTACACTACCCTACCCTACACTTCCCTATCCTACCCTACATACACTACACTACCCTACACTACACTACCCTACCCTAACCTACACTACCCTACCCTACCCTACACTACCCTACACTACCCTACCCTAGCCTACCCTACCCTATCGATTTTATAGACTTCCAGGGATACGATGGGGCTAAAATGTGGTATGAAGCAGTATTTCCAGTGTCAACAGATTTTTAGCATTTTGATATTGATATGATGATGAACTTTGGAGGTGGAACGAAGTTACCAGGATCATCTTGTATTTTCAATACAGTCATAGGAAACACTGTGCTCGCCTTTTTTGAATTTGAAAATCGTGTACTTAAATTCATATTTGATGCACTGAGCATTTAGTTTTTTGAGCTTAAAAACTCTGCAGGTTTTTATGAAAGTTATTTTGAATTACAAAACATGTATTTTGGGGCCCCAATAACGCCCAACCCGACAATACATGGCCTATGAATCTGCGTCCCAATAATGGCCGGCTGATAATTGTGTCCCAGATAAAAGCTTGTACTTAAAGAAAAATTTGATAATTATTTTTCAGTTTGAGGCGTATTCGAATCACGGCGTGTTCGTAGGTGGGACCGCAGCTAAGTAAATTGTGAACGTGCTTGGCCCTGTGCCGAATGGGTCGGGTGCAGCGATGCATACCAGCGACCACATATTTCTTCAGCTATCTCCACAGATTACAGAAAATCCTTTTTCATTTCGCTCTTTTTATATGAACATCATATATTCGTTTTTTAAGTTTCGTTCTTAAGTGTTTAAGTGTCGTTCATTAAGTTGTAGTTCTGCTTGTTAAATAAAAGTAACAAGCAATACTCGTGGAGCATTAAGCTTTAATGTGAACGGGTATGTTACATAAAAATAACGAGTATTGAAAGGTAAGTTATTATGTAGATACTGTTCAGTTTAAGAGAGATTACTGGGTATTTGTATTGAATTCCTAACTAATATTTGGAATTTCGTTAAGGAGTAAGCCATATCGTGATACTGTGACTGTTCTATCTCCAACTAAAAATTCTTTGTTAGTTAATGAGTTTTACAATATTGACGAACTTCTTCAAATAAATTTTATTCATAATTATGATTGATTTTGTTTTGACATCCTATTTTATTTTCTTTTTGACTTTTTTTTGGCTTTGTTTTGACATCTTATTTTTATTGTGAAATTGATTTATGATTTTTTTTTGACGATTATGTTACTTTTTTTTTTAAATAATAATGTAATTGGTGACATGAAATAAATAATCTAATCTAATACAATCATACATAAATATGTACTTGTACATACATATACCCGGAAAACGTAGTGTAGGCAGGCCTCCCACTCGGTGGACCGATGACCTGGTGAAGGTCGCGGGAAGCCGCTGGATGCTCGGGGTAGGCTTTTGTTCAGCAGTGGACGTCCTTCAGCTGATATGATGATGATGATACCCGAAAAACATCATCTTCCTTTTAGAGGAGTCGTGTAAAAAGCAATATTGACATACAAAGTCTTTCTGGCAAAAACTGAAACATAAATGCATAGGCCAGCATATCAAGCTAGACACTTTGGACTTTGTACCGTTCTTATGTCGTACGCGTATAGATCATAATCGCACTACGAGTGTCTAGCTTGATGTGCTGTCCTCTGTACATCGAGTTAAGTTTGAGTAAAGCTACTTTAACAATCCATAACATGAGTGTAAATGTTGAGTAGGTAACTTTGATTCTAACAAGATCCAAGTTGCCCGGAGCGAACTCGTATGTATATCTTAGAAGAGGAATTCACGCGAAGTTGTCCCCCGAGTCGCAGGCGCAGACGAATATGACTTAAGTTGCTAAAGTAAACTTCAAGTCATGATACGAGCTTGTCTTACGAACGATCATGGTGTTACAAAATTTGGAAAGGCTTCTGCCCATTATTGACCGAGCGAAAAGGAAGCGTCTCCGTTTTAGCTTTAGCAAAAACAATTGCTTTAGTATCACTGTCCGGATTTCTGTCTTATTTTGTTAACAGCCCAGTAAACATTTAGTCTGAAAAAAACAACTTTAAACCAGTTCATTTACAGCTAAAAGCTTTATAAATGATGAACAAGCGATTCAGAACCGCGCACAAAGGGTTCATCTACTAAATGGCGCTAGTTTCTTCACGTTTCAAAAATAAACACGTTTTTTGTATGGAGACTTTCACCTTTTCTAATTTTTTAGTATTTGTTGTTATAGCGGCAACAGAAATACATCATCTGTAAAAATTTCAACTGTCTTGACATCACGGTTCATGAAATACATCCTTGTGACAGACGGACAGACAGACAGACAGACGGACGGGCAGCGGAGTCTTAGTAATAGCTAATTAGTAATCTGTGGTAATAGGGTCCCGTTTTTACACTTCAAGTACGGAACCTTAAAAAAGATTTAGAGCTGTACTGAAGCATAAAAGTATAGTTTTATACAGTGCAGCTGGTTTACGGCTGTATATTGCCAAAATTATTACTTGTGGCTTCTAAATAACATTGGAAAACACTAAAATACAGTGTCTAGTATAAAACTATACTTTAAGCAAATTTAAAAGACCATCGCTACGTAACGTTTGGTTATTACTTTTGGCTTATACTTTTAAACTGCTTAACTCTGTACAAGAGCATTGGATACTGCCATCGTCTGGATATTGGTGTAAACCTACTCTGTTGTAATGCTATTATTACATTAGGCTTGATAATAGCTGAGCAATGGTTATCTAGGAAACCCTTAGCAGTATTGCTCTTTATACGAGTGTGATACAATACTATCAGCTACATTAGAGTTAAATGCACTCTATTTCAAAGCCGACGCGATTATAGTGTAAATTTAACCTATAGTTCAGCCGTTAGTTTTAGTAGGTTCGATAATTATATGAAATACTAGTTGTTTCCCGTGACTTAACCCGCGTGGACAACGTTTCTATGACTTTTCAAGCGTGCACAGTGCGGAAAAGTGTGGAAAAAAAGTATTTTATGTGTTAATCCAGGTCCTAATCTATCTACCTATTTTAGCCAGATCCGTCGAGTAGTTTTTGCATGAAAAAGTAACAAACATACATTCTTACAAACTTTTGCGTTAATAATATTAGTAGGATTTTGTCGATTCTGTTTTCGAAACGTAATAAATATCATATGTGCCTATTTCAGCCATTTCGAAACATTCCGGAGGTCTGCAGCTCACAGAGTCACTTGTACTTTTTTTTTTTTTATTCACAATTGGTAAACCCTTGACAACATCTCACCTGGTGGTAAGTGACGATGTTGCCGAAGATGGAAGCGGGCTTACCAAGATTCCCCAACGCAATGGGGAACTGGACTTATAGAACAGCTTAGTCGTAACTCTTTTCGATCTTTTCATTCTAATATTCTAAATTAGAATGAACTAGCTAATTAATGAATATTGTTAAAAAATTGGGGAGCGTGATTTTTAGGGTTCCGTACCCAAAAGGTGCCAACGGTACCCTATTACTAAGCACCCGCTGTCCGTCCGTCCATCTGTTTGTCAGCGAGGTTGTATTATATGAACCGTTATAGGTAGACAGTTATTAAACTTTACAGAGTGTGTAGGTGTTTCTATTCATCATCATCATCATATCAGCCGAAGGACGTCCACTGCTGGACACAGGCTTCCCCCATAAATTTCCATGATGACCTGTTCTGCGCTACCAGCATCCAGCTGCTTCCCGCGACCTTTACCAGGTCATCGGTCCACCGAATGAGAGGCCTTCCTACGCAACGTTTTCCGGTGCGCGGTCGCCACTCGAGAACTTTAAGACTTTTTTTGTATTTCTATTGTCGCTATAAAATCAAATAAAAAAATAAAGGGTGGAAACGTGAATTTTTTTTTTTCTTGTAGGGTAAGGAATTCTTTGTTGTGTAAAAGTGCGACTCGCACGGGGAAATTATTTGGCATAATGAGTGAAAGGAATGGACTAGATCGTGATGGGTCTACGGGATTTGAAGGGTAAACGACAATACGGAATACGTGAGACACCCGGGTACGTAGGGGTGGGCCTGTGTGACCACAGCGCGATGGCTGGCTACTGACTGCTGACTAGTGGTGTTACACTTGCTTTATATATACAGGTAAGTTTATTGGTCCCAATATAATGGTACAGATGGCGCTGTATAACAAAGGTAGGTCTAATGTTTATTTTAATTTATTTAAATTACGTTGGGTTTAGTTTTAAGTTCTAAATTACAGGTGTAAGGTAGATATATCTACAATGAGTATACAAGACATAAGGTAGGCCTCTCACTCGGTGGACCGACGACCGGTGAAGGTCGCTGGAAACCGCTGAAAACCGCTGGATACTCCATAATATCCCTTGGATAGCACGGTTAATTGTGCCACAAGATAAGAAGAAGAATTGATGTACCGGTAGGTAGTTCATTCGCAGCACAGTTTTAGTTAGGGAGTTTGTTACTGAATTACTAATGATATACCTAAATGTACAATAAACTCTGTTTTACAGATAACATGTTTGACAAAATACGTAACACAAAATAAGATACGATGCCCTTAAATAAGATTTCACATGTCGCAATCGATTTATATTTAACACCAAACATAGATAAAACCGGCCAAGTGCGTGTCGGGCCACGCGCAACGTAGGGTTCCGTAGTTGCCATTATCGCGTCCATATCTAATTTTCAAATTTCTAAATACAGCTTCTAACAAATTTCTAAATATAGGTTTAGTTGATAGGGGGTGGGGGCACTCGACTCCAACAAAATTTTGCACTTTCAAGCCTATGTTTTCGAAAACGGAACCCTAAATTATAAAATGGTCTAAGAAGACTCACACCTATTTTTAGGGTTCCGCAGTACAACAAGGAACACTTATAGTTTCATCACGTATGTCTGTCCGTCTGTCTGTCCGCGGCCTAGCTCCTAGACTATTAGTTTTTAAGAGCTGAAATTTGGCAAATATATATATATCTAAGAATAACGCGGAGAGAACTGTAAAAAAAAATCTGAAAAACCACTTTTTACCTCCCCTACAAGTAAAGTGGGGATGATTTTTTTTTCTCGTCAAACCCAGTCGTTTGGGGTATCGTTGGTTAGAGCTTAAAAAATTGTTGTGAGTCTTCTAAGACTATTTTATAATTTAGGGTTCCGTTTTCGAAAAAATAGGCCAAATATTTTAGTTTCTAACCGACGATACCCCACACGACTGGGTTTGACGAGAAAAAAAAATCATCCCCACTTTACTTGTACCTACCATTAAAAAGTTTTTTATTCTAAAATTTTTTTTTACAGTTCTCTCCGCGTTATTATTATATATATTTGTCAAATTTCAGCTCTAACTACTAATAGTCTAGGAGCTAGGCCGCGGACAGACAGACATGACGAAACTATAAGGTTACCTTGTTGTACTACGGAACCCTAAAAAGAGCAGAGATAGATACTTGCAGCATCACTAAAATGATCACCATTCAAAACAAAGAATTTTCCTCAAATTTCTAAAGCAGAAATGCGTAGGCTTCCCCAGTCGAGACTATTAACAAAGACTATCACAGTTGCAGGTCGGCTACAAACATTTCTAAAATATTTTTTGAATTCCCAAAAAGGAGTAAAAAATCACTTTTTATTAGGATCCCGTATACACAAAGGGTGACCAACGGGACCCTATTACTAAGCATCCGCTGTCCGTCTGTCAGTGTGGACTGTATTTAGTTTATTTGTAGTCCATTTTGACATTTTGAAAGCTAGGGACATGATATTTGGCCAGTGTAGTCCTTTAATAATTAAAAAACCCTAAGGAGGTGAAAAAGGGGTGTGGAGTCTTTCGTTTCATAAGTGAATATCATTTAATTTATTATGTGAATCGCTGCTGCAGGCTCTCCACTTCTGTGGTGTTCTTGTAGCAGGGTTTCACATACTCAACTACATTGTGTTTTTACAAGGTTCTAGATTAAGAAATACTAACATAGTTTTTAAGCACACTGTTACTAACATTCTATGAGTCTTAAGTTACTTTAATAAATGAATTTAATTATTATTATTACTATTATTTATATCTATGGTTGGAAACTAATAAAAAGTTGTTGGAATTTCAACCCTTAACGGGGTAGTTTAGCGTCCTTGGGTATGTGTAGATGATCTACAGTACAATCAGAAGGCAAGAAAACCAGAAGTAAAAGAAAACAGGTAAATTCCCAACGTTCAGCTAGCTATTTCAAGGTTGGAGTAAAATACGTCTTTTTTTTCTGTAGATGTCAAAACTGATGAGCAAAGAAGTTTGATTTGTTGAAAAAAAGGGGATAAAACTTTCATCATCATCATATCAGCCGAAGGACGTCCACTGCTGGACATAGGCCTCCTCCAAGGATTTCCACGACGACTGGTCCTGTGCTACGGGCATCCAGCGGCTTCCCAAAATCAAATTTTATATTACTTATAAATATTTTTATTTGCATAGTAAAAGTAATAAAAAATATTTCGGTTTATGGTTGAAAACTACCACAACATAAATTGGTGTATTTTTGAATTTTAACCATCAAGGGGGTGAAAAGGGGGATGAAATGTTGTATATCAACGCACAGTCCAAACCGCTGGACCTAGATACTTGAAGTTTTGCACATCTTGTATCATCACATGTAGGCATCCACTAAGTCAGGATTTTTTAAATTCCACCCCTAAGAGGGTAAAATAGGGAATGAAAGTTTGTATGAAAGTAGCTCAATTCCGAAGTTAAAATCTTCAAATGTTTTTTAGGTTGACTATTTAAAATTAGTTTAAACCTGTCCAATATCACACGTAGTTCAGGCAATAACCATAAACTAAGCTCTATATTGTTAAAATAACTCATATCTAGAAAACCGCCAACGCTGGCAACAACTTTATATACAGTCATAAAAGCGAAATAAAAAAGTCATAAAACACGCGAGCTTAGCCACGGGAAAAGGCTAGTCTTCTATATGGTTGATTAATGAAGATGTTTTGGTACGAAACCCTCAGGGCCCGAGTGCAACTTGCAACTTTATGAAATTTTACCTAAGTGTGATAACTGATATCTATCACACGGTTATTTTTTTTTAACATTTATTAGGTACTGGCTTTTGCCCGCGGCCTCGCCCGCGTGGACATCTTTGAGGGTGAGTGGTGCGCGAGCTTTCCTCATATGAGTTTTTCTCAGATCCCTCAGGAACGATATCGGGCTATTCTGATTAGAAGTCTGTCACTTCCCACCCCCTTAACCAATTCTATACAAAACAACCACTTCAGTCCGTTGCTCCGTTGCGCCGCCGACGTGCGCGAGCGTGGAAATGATTTTTCCGCAAATCCCTCGGGAACCATGTCAGGATATGCTTATAAGTAAATTATGTCATATCCCACTCCCTCAACCATCTCTGTGCAAAAAATCACAGCAATCCATTGTTCCGTTGCAATGTTAAAGAAACTAAAAAAGAGTATATTTTCAGTTCCCACAGGAACTGCATCGTACTATGCTATTTTTACGGGATAAAAAGTAGCCTATGTCCTTCCCAGTGACACAGGCTACCTGTATACCAAATTTCATCAAGATTGGTTAAGGTGTTCAAGCGTAAAAAGGTAAACAAGGTAAACAAAATAAATAAATAAAAATAAATAAAGCCTTTATTTTCCAAACATTCATGCAACATAAAAGATTTGTAAATTAACGTTGATTTCTTCATTTTCACAGTGTAAAATTGTAGAAGAGAGCATCAATAAAAGCTCATGCAACTTTAATAACATTTCATAATCTTAGAAATAATAAAATCTTAAAAATTCATTGTAAACTATAAAAACATCTGTGAGATTAAAATCTTAAATAAAAATATAATTAGAATATAAAATAAAGAATATTGATTTCATGCAATTAATTTTAAATTTCATTCTGAATAAATCATGCTAAAAATGTCTTAGTTTGTTAGTAATTATGTAAGTCTCATAAATGTCTTTTTTCAATTAAGTACTCAGTTTAGTTTGGATACCCAGAGTTGGGTGAAGGCCTCCTCCATGTTCTTCCAGCGTTGTCGGTCCCTCGCTATACTGGTCCAGTTCTTGCCTGCCACTTGCACGATGTCGTCGCTCCAGCGCTTCCTTTGTCTTCCGCGTGCTCTCGTTGCGTCTCTCGGATACCAGTGAAGCACGCGCTCGCTCCAGCGTCCATCTGTTACTCTAGCAATGTGTCCCGCCCACTTCCATTTCAGTTTGCAAGTCGTTTGTACAATATCCATTAGTTTTGTGTTTTCTCGTATCTCTTCACATCTTACTCTATCCCTTAACTTTATCCCAAGCATTGATCTCTCTGCAGTCCTTTGAAATGTTCTTAATTTTCTAGCTAGCTCTACTGTGAGAGACCAGCACTGGCAGCCATAGATTGCTGTTGGAAGTATTGTATTGTCCATTAGTTTCTTTTTGAGTGGAGTAGGCATTTTGCTCTTGAATACTTCTTTTTTTGACCAGTATTTCTTCCAGGATATGGCAATTCTTCTGTCTATCTCTTTGGTAATGGCGCTTTCGAATGAGATGATCTGGCCTAGGTATATATATTCTTTTACATACTCTATGGTGCCGCTTTTTAAGTTCACAGGTATTTCCTCTCCGTTGGTCATGATCTTAGTTTTTGTAATGTTCATGTAGAGTCCCGCGTTGCTGCTTTCTGCGTCTAGCATTTCAAGCATTCTCTTTATCTCCTCATAGTTTTCCGACAAGAGTACTATGTCATCTGCAAATCGAAGGTGTGACAGGAATTTTCCATTAATATTAATGCCATAGCCTTGCCAGTCAAGCTTTCTAAATATTGACTCTAGGAGAGCTGTGAAAAGTTTAGGTGAGAGTGGGTCCCCTTGCTTTACGCCTCTTTTTATAGCAATAGAGTTGCCGACTTGTTCTAGCTTTATCTTCGCGTTAGCTTTCAAGTATATTGTTTTGATGACATTTAGGTATTTTCTGTTTATTCCTTGCTCTTCTAGGCTTTCCCACAGGTATGAGTGGGAGATAGAGTCGAAGGCTTTCGTGTAGTCTATGAACGCCACGTATAGGATTTTTCTATATTCATTGTATTTCTCCAGTATTTGTGTAACTGTGAAAATGTGGTCAATGGTAGAGTAGCCCTGTCTAAATCCGGCCTGTTCACAGGGTTGTTGCTCTTCAAGGCATTGCGTGATGCGGCGGAGAATTATAGATGAGAATATCTTGTAAAGAGTCGGTAGCAAACTAATGGGTCGGTAGTTGTCTATCAGTTTTGGATCTCCTTTTTTGTAGAGCAGCGTTATTACCGAGCTTTTCCATTCTTCAGGTATTGTTTCTTGTTCTATTATCATATTAAAAAGCATAGTTAGGTGTCCCGTGAGTGGCTCTATCATGGCTAATATAGTGTCGTTTGTTATTTGGTCTGCTCCTGGACTTTTATCCTTTTTAAGTCGGGTTATGGCATATTCAGTCTCTCTTGGGAGTATTTCTGAGATCATTTCTTCGTTTTCGGTAATGATTGTTTCCTGGTCGTCTGTAGCAGAGTAGAGTTGTCTATAAAATTCTGTAGCTGTTTCTATAATGCTGAGTCTACTTGTGGCGCTACTTCCATCGGTTTTCCGTAGAGTCTGTATCCATTCCTTGTGATGGTCAAAAATTCTGTATGTTCTTTTTGTAGAGCTTCTTATCTCCAGTTCTTTCTCTAGTGCTTGTATTTTTTTCCTTCGTTTATTTTCTTTTATTTTTTGGCTAATTTTTTTGTGAAGTTTCTTTAGTCTTTTTCTTTGTTCTTTTGTTCTTTTTGTGTATCTTTTCAGAATGTTTCTTTCTTCTATCATTTTTTCGATATTTTCACAAATTATGTTTTTATTCAGATTTTTTTCTCGATTTCTTGGTAGCTCTTTTATACATTCTTTGACTTCATGTATAGTTTTTGTGTAATTTTCTTGTATTAATTTTGTATCTATTTTTTGAATTTTTTTCGCTATCATATTCTTCATAGACTCTTCTTCGATGGGGGTAAAACTTTTTGATTTCAAACCATACGCTGCTCTGTTTTTCTTTATAGGTATATCAATATTGTAGGCTACTCTTACTAGCCTGTGGTCGGAAGAATAACTGGTAGAGATGACTTCATTATTCTGAATTCTTTTTCGGTTTTTAACTAAGATGAAATCGACTTCGTTTTTAATCGACCCGTCTGGTGAAAGCCATGTCCATTTACGTTTTTGTTTCTTTTTAAATAGCGTATTTGTGATTGTGAATTTATTTTGCAAACAAAATGATATTAGTAGGCGCCCTCTATCACTTCTTTCTCCATACCCGTAAGGGCCGCATATCATACTTTCCTCTTGCAACGGACATCCTATTTGCGCATTGAAGTCTCCCATTAATATTGTGTCTCTACTAGTACCATCGAGCGCTTTTTGTAACTGAAGATAAAATGCTATTATTTCCCTTTCTTGGGTTTCTTTGTCTTTCTTTTTTGATTTTTCGGTAGGGGCATATATTTGAATGAGATTTATTATCTTATCTCCAAATTTTAAGTCCAGTCTCGCAACGCGATCTGAAATTGTTTGGAAGTCTAGAACATTTTGTTTAAGGTAAGGTTTTATTAAAAATCCCACCCCATTTCTTCCTTTTTTGTCTCCTCTATACATTATTATATATGTATCATTTTCCATAATATTCTGTCCTTCTATTTTAACCTCAGATATTCCGATTACATCCCAGTTTATTTTATTAATAGCGAATTCCAATTCTATTATACGTGATGGCGATTTTAGGGAACGAACATTGTATGTGCATATCTTTAATACTGTTTCTTTCTCTATTTTCCTTGGTTTTCCTGTTTCTTTTATATTCTTTTCATTATTTTTCCATGGAGGGTTTTGGTCTTTATCTCCCGCGGCGACCACCCGAACTGGGAGACATGGAGAGGGATGTTTTCGTTGCTAGTTGTCTTTATTTTCTTGCAGGAATCTTGTAATATCATATTTGTTTTTCTTTGTACGTTGTTTGCTTCCGCTTTGTTGAACTTGCTTTTCCAGCTCCGAATCTACAGTTACCACATTACTTTCGGGTGAGTTTGAAAGAGTCCTTTTCTTTGATTTATTTACTGAAGTCAAATCTTCGCTTTTTCTTTCTCTTTTATCCGGTAAAATGACTATTTTATCGTATTTCAAGATAGCCCTTTTTCCTTGGTTTCTTTCTTCTAGTAGTTTCTCTTGTAATTCTTTCCTTTTGTTTAGTATAGATTGTGGGAAATCTTCTTTGATGTAAGACTCGGTATTTTGAAGGCATTTCTTGTTTTTTAACAGTTTTATTTTCGTTTCCATTGAAGTAAAAGTTGCAAGAATAGGCCGCACAGTTTTTCCTTTTTTCCCTATTCTTCTTAGACTTTCAAGGTCGTTACTCTTGCAGCTTATTTCCATTTTCGTGTTTATAAAGTCTAACAGATTTAAACACAGATTTAAAAACAGTAGAACAGAAGGTAAACAAACTAACTATCAAACAAACACATTTTCACATTTATAATATTAGTAAGGATAGTAAAGATAACATAATTATTCGCAAACAGAATTCCGCACCATCTATGTTTGGTCTTAAGGCTTAGCAGGGAAATAAACTTTTCCGTTCTGTCGTCGCTTCTCCGCAGTTACGCTTCCGTGAAGCCCCGACAACTGCTTATTGCAGTCTTCGACGTTTCATCAAGGTTATTGTGTCCGGGCGCCATCTATTCTAAATACAAGTCACGAAGCGACAGCCTCTGGAATTACTGTAGTGAAAACTTCTTTAGGCGCGTTCGGCATTTTTGAGATAGGAAAGAACCATTAAAACCGCGACACTGTTACGGTTACCTGTTACTGTTACCGTAAACAGAAACAGTCGGAGGGTCAAAACTTATAAACTGTAATAAGTCTTCACTTCTGTAAGTACTCCCTGAGTGGTTAGGTTTTTTAGATGGAATTGTGTGTTTTTACGTCTTAAGGCCTTAAGGTAGGTCAAATAACAATAATCAATTCAAATTTTTGAGAGACTGTGTAAAGCTTTCACTATGGAAAAAATATATCATATACTTAAAGTAATAAAAAATCTATTTAATTGAATACAATTTTAAAAATCTTACCACTTATGATGTAAAAAATATACTGTAGAACCTGTTTTTGGCATTAATTGCAAAATTTCTCGAAAACAAATAGCTAATGTTAAATGAAACCAACACACAAAATCGGTAACTTTAACACCTTTCATTTTAATTGAATATTTTTTTTAAACTTATTTGAAAATGTAGAAAAGTAATAAAAGCATATAAAAATCGAGAATAAGGCGATCGGTTTCAACGTAATTGATTTGAACTTAAAATGAATAGACTTAAGTTCGATATATTTTAACATGTATCATCCTGTTCGGACTGAGGCGTCTTAAAGCCTTAATACGCCACGTCGACAGCCAATCCTGTTCGCGACCGCATACAGCGTCACGCTTCACGGCTATGTCGTAGAAGCGGAAAGTCTACGTCGTAGCGCACCAGTCATGAAAGTGTAAGAAATACTGTCTTCTCCTCGGCCACGGAGTAGCGACGCGCACATGCGTCAGGAGAATTAAAAAAATTACAAATTTTATAGTATTTTTGTATTACACATTCCTATAACATTTGATGATGATTTATGTAGCCAATCTTCGCAGCGAAATTCCTCGCGCACTGAGGGCATTTAAGTATGCCACCCTCGTAAACGTATGAAATGGTCGCAGGTGGTCGGGCCTTTAACTGGTCGCGTTTGCTTCTAAGGTCAGCTATACGCTGATCCTCGAACTCACGCGCTTGCCTATAACATTTATCTACTGAGCGAATGGATCGCGCAGGCGACCTGAATGCATGATCATCACCTTGATGGATTTGACTGTTAATGGCATTTTTCCTCGACCGTTTTTCGTCGAGGCGTTGATACCGGTTGCTACCACCAGATAGCAGTCGTTAAGCCGTGTCCGATGCCATACAGGCGGCTTCAAAAAGTAATTATAGTGCAAAAGTTCGTTACTAGCCCTGAAATCTCCACCAACCCAGACTTGGCCCCGGGTACGGAGTATGGCCTAACCTTCGCGGATTTGGGAAGAGGAAACCCGCACCCTATCGGTGGGGACGTTTATGGGTTGTCACTGGGTTGTTAACCCGATTAAACTCCCGGTAGAAATCACTGAAGCTCCATCGTTAATGACTGTTAAGACGAAACCAAAGTATATATATATTTATATATATACGTTTAAGCCTAACTTTTGTTCTGGCTGACAACCTATCCAAAATTGGTCCAAATCGGTTAACATTTAAGAGGTAAAAATTGTTAACGCGGTTTGTATGAAACGTCGCATCTTCAAAATCCTCTTATGTAGGATTTTAAGGGTTGTTTAATTGTTTATCCGAACCGCACACATTTAATCTTATCGTATTGAACGTTAAAATTTAATTTGAATGCGTGACGTGACGAATCATGCCTACAATTATTAAACTTATCATCATCATCATCATATCAGCTTATATATATCCCCACCGAGGGGTTCGAGCCTACCCTGAATTAGGGCGATCGGGCCTTAGTCGACCACGCGGGCCCAGTGCGGGTTGGTCGACTTCACACACAATCTTCGAGTTTCTTCGCAGGTGTGTGCAGGTTTCCTCGCACGATGTTTTCCTTCACCGTTAAAGCAATCGGTGAGTATATGTACGTAAGTTTCGAAAAACTCATTGGTACATTGGCCGTCCGGATTTGATCCCGACACCTCTGGTTAGGAGGACTGAGTCGTTACCGCTTGAGCCACCGACGCTTATATGAAACTTACATGACAAAAAAGTATCAGACGGATCGAAAGCCTTGTACTTTCTTAGAATGACGGCTAAAAAGATATTTCCATGGAACATTTCCATTCTTACATAAAAGAGAGTAGATACCAGTTATTACGAAAGAAATATTTAATCTTTTTTGTTGATTCCCATTGTATACTTTTAAATAGATATTTCCCGGTAACAAACACAAAAGGTTCGTAAACTTCGATTTCGTTTTACCATGTCACGTCGCGTATTGGAAAACCAGTCAAATTCGTTCAATGGCAAATAAATAAGACGTATTTATTAGGGATGCATCCGATACCGATACCGATATATCGGCGATACTTCGGGTTTGCCGATATATCGGTATCAGCGATATTATGTTTATGGCAGATTTAACGATGCTTTTCAAATTTTGCGCTGTAAACGCGCGTGTTGTCCCATCTATTTCGTTGCAAACGAGGCATCTGTCGCATCCGAGAGACTATTTTCCACCGCAGGTCTTATTCAAACAGACTTGCGAAATCGCCTTTGCCCGCAAAACTTAAGAATGCTTTGTTTTTTAAATAAAAATCTTTTAAATGTTAATTTTGATTACTAAAACTATTAATTAATTTTGTTTTATTTATTCTACCTTCCTTTTTGAATTCAATAAGCGTATCGGTATCGGTATCAGTATCGCCGATATTTTTATAAGAGTATCGGTATCGGTATCGTATCGGCAAAAAGGCGTATCGAGGCATCCCTAGTATTTATTTTATGTACTGGTACTCCACTGCTAGCTTTATTTCCCTGTGTTTACCTTTACGTTCAGTTAACCTCGCTACGGTCCGAATAAAATAAAAGGATTCAAAATTTGTCGAGTCGCCCCATAAATATCGGGTAGCGACAGCGGGCGCGCCATTTTCCTGTTGACAAAATCGCACCCGCAATACATTCAAACTTGTCCAAAGTTTTCATTGTTTATGTCCCACTGTCGAGCCGTTCGTTGAAGAGTTTACCCACACCCTTTTAATTCAATTACGACGTGCTTAGATTAATAATTTTCGCAGTTTATATGTTGGTAACATGTTTGCGGTGATAGGTAAGTTTTGAAGAGAAAATTAGGAGGGAATATCTGCGGACCATGATGGGTTGACGCTAATATTTACCTACGAGGAAGCATAATAAATCAGTCGAATAGGTACGTATTAAATAATTTGTAAAATTAATTTCACCATTGGATTCTAGTAATTAAACGGTACTACAGTGTACATCTTTATTTTCTTTTCTTGGAGTTTCCCTGCGCGATCGAATCAGTAACGAGGAGATCTGTAGGAAAATTAAGGTAACCGATACAGCTCACAGAATCGCTAAATTTAAGTGGCAGTGGGCGGGGCACATAGCTCGTAGAACAGATGGCCGTTGGGATAGTAAAGTTCTCCTGTTGCGACTGCGCACATAAAGATGTAGAGTAGACAAGCCTCCTACTCGGTGGACCCATGACCTGGTGAAGGTCGCGGGAACCTGCTGGATGCGGGCAGCGCAGGACCGGTCGTCGTGGAAATTTTTGGGGGAGGCTTTATACCAGCAGTGGACGTCTATCGGCTGATAAAATGATGATAATGACAGTTTAGAAATTTCACATTTTAAGAAAGATTTAATAAACGACGACAGAATAGAATAGAGTAAATGTTTATTCAGTGATAAGTACACACGAGTGATATATTGCCTTTGTCCAGCAGTGGACGATTTGTGGCTGATATGATGATACTTATCACTGAAAAGGTCTGTTATGCTATTAATACTTACTTATGTCAAACGTAAAAATTCAAAAGTAAATGATAACATTCATACAGTTGGGGAATCTTGGTAAGCTCGCTTCCATCTTCGCCATCATTGTCACTTCCCATCAGGTGAGATGATGCCAAGGGCTTACCAATAGTGAATAAAAAAAAAGTCAAAATAAACCATCCCTGAGCTTCCCCGGTGACGCGAAGGTGCCCATAGCGCTCGCAGCGTTGCCGCGTTGTATGGCTATAGACAGCCTTTGCACCAGGAAGGCCCCGGAGCCTAATCCTTTGTCCTGCAGAAGGCGCCCAATGTCCCGCACAAAACCCTTAGCCTCAGTCGCCCATGGGCCAGTCGTTTTGACGGCAAATGGAACAAACATGTAGGTTTAGAAATACTTACTTATTATGACATTGAATTCATGGCGAAATAATGGTCCACGTAGTTATAATAATCATAATCACTTTATTGGTAAAAAATATTTTTACAGAATGATACCAAGATATGAATAAAAATAATAAAATTGTAAAAAAATTACAATTATGCACAAAATTAAAAATAAATTATACATAATCATAACAAATATTTCGAAAAGAAATAAAACCTAAAAATAGTTAGGTACACGTTGTGTAAATTTAAGAAGTCATGTAAACTGTAGAAGGTGTGCTCGATAAGCCAGCGTCTGATTTTCATCTTAAAAGTCATTAATGAGGGAGCTTAAGTGATTTCTACCAGGAGTTAAACAGGGTTAACAACTTTAATAACTTTTTGAAGCCACGGCATCGTACACGGCTTATCGAATGCTATCTGGTGGTAGCAACCGGTATCAACGCCTCGACGAAAAACGGTCAATGAAAAATGCCATGAACAGTTAAATCCAATGACGGAATAAACAAAATGGCGGCGAAATCCTATACGTTCGACAACCAAACTGTAAACAATCTGTATCAATCAGGGGGAGACGAGGGGGTGAGGTCGCAATCTAGAGAGCGCCAGGTAGTGTCCATACTGTATGTTAGTAATAATATATATATATATATATATATATATATATATATATATATATATATATATATATATATATATATATATATATATATATATATATATATTATTAGTAATAATATATATATATATATATATATATATATATATATATATATATATATATATATATATATATATATATATATATATATATATACCACAAACACTCTTGCGTCCTCCTATTGCCAAATTCTCATTTAATCCTGCGTCCACCGCGCTATTGCGTCCGTATACGGACGCCAGATTGCAATCGCCGTTATTTTTACTTCAGCGACAGTTCTGCCATCTAGGCTATTATTTAAGAAGTTTTTGTTCGGACGTAATTTTGTTCCGAATGTGAAATTTTAATTCGCAACTCCGCCGCACGTCACTGGGGCGCTGCACGCGGCGACGTATACCTTTCCCCCCGCGCGCTTTACCCCTTAAATGTATATTTTAAACCACCCTAACAACTGTTTTGCGCCCTTCGGCACAAACTGGTTCTCACCCATTACCCTCTTCTGTACTGCCTATTGCGGTGCAGTGCGGACTCCTTTTGCCGCCGGACGCACAATAGTGAGTACGCAGTAAATAGTTTGTGCTGTACTTGTGTATATACCTGTGTTATTTGGGTGGTAAATTGATTGAAAATGTATTTAACTAGGAATAGAAAAAAGATTGAAGAATTAAAAAAAAGGAAGTTGCTTGTTGAGTGCTCTGTTACTGGTAACTGTAACTCTGTAAATGTTTCCGATATTTATTTACTAAACTAAACTGTTAATAGTAGGTACATCATAATTTTAGCAAGTTTTGAGGTGAGGCTTGTAGGTACAACTGTTCTTCTATTTGTTTCTAAATAATAATAGTACCTTATTAGCTAAGTAGTTTCAGTCGGTATCAAAATAGATTTGGTATAGGAAATAGTAGGTACATTCCATGTAATAATAACTTCTTTAAGATTAGCTAGGTACTATTTTCCTACTTATACCTAACTACATCATTATTACCTTGCTAGTACAAACATAACTAAAAGAGAATAGGGAACATGCAATATTTATATTTTTGTTTTCATTTTAAAGAATTCAATGTAGAATAGGCCACAAATGTATTAAAAAATTAAAACACCGTAATTTATTAGAAAAAATGCGGTTTTAAATTAACAGTTTAAATTTTCGCGCCAAAACGGACCTATAGTTCTGATGACGTCATTCCTGTCTGACTGGTTGTACTTGTTCGTCCCTGGCATTCATACTTTTGCCTAGTTTCTCGACTTAAGATTTTTTTTTGTAAAAATTTTAAATGGACTACCTATCCATTTGTTGTGTGGGCTTAACCTTTATTTAAAATTAAACAAAAAAACAACTGCCTCCATCGTCTAGTGGTTAGTGCGTCAGGCTCACGATCCGGAGGTCCTAGTTTTGATTCCCGGTGGGGACATTCTCAGAAATCACTTTGTAAGTTTTTCCCAGTTTGGTTAGGACAATGCAGGCTGAATGACCAGGGCTCCGTTTTATAACACTACAAGTCACAAGATTTCAAGTGTAATTCAGTGTACGTTGCATTACAGAGTCAGGTCAAGACTTCAGAGAGCAAACCGGCTATGCAATGAACATCTAATTACACTTGTAAACTTGTAACTTGTAGTTTTATAAAACACGACTCTGATTGTCCGAAAGTAAGATGATTCCGTGCTTCAGAGAGCACGTTAAGCCGTCGGTCCCGGTCGTTATCATTGGTGGCGGTCGTTATACAAACCACGTCAGAGCCCAGAGGCCTTTAGGCGATTTGAAAACTGTGACACCAGGGTTAGTCAGGTATGACTACACAAACACGATAAGAAAAAATAAAAAATAGTATTTAAAAAGCATACGAGTTTAATTTATAAATTTACAAGATAGTTTTATTAAAAATATGCTTATAGATCTTGTAATTTTGGCATCTATCCAAATTTTTTTTTGCAGTAAGTATACTTAACAGATACACTGCTGTTTTCATATGGCACATGATTATAAATATCTACTTCTTTTGATTTTTTTAAATTTTGGTGTGCTACACAGAAAAGTGCTATTTTCCTTTTGCTGAAAAACATTTGAAGTAGTACTTGTGTCCAAAATTTTGGTGCCATTTTATTATCTTTTAGATATAAAATTATATAAGAGCTTCTGTTGAAGGTCATTTAATCTCTATTGTGTAATTTTCAGTAAGCCCGTTACGTGTTGCAACAAAAATAGGATACTCGGCATTAAGAAAAAGTCCAGTTTCTTCAATTTTTATCTTAAATGCAGAAACAATAATATTAATTATTACAGAAGCCTTGATATAACATTATAAATAGTTTTATTCAAAATATTGAAACAACAGAAAAACTATTAGTTACGTTTTCTTTTTTATTCACTATGTTGAGAACTACTTTTTCTAGTTTTTTTTCCTCTATCCATCGCAATGGAAGTAAATTTTGAATGTTCTCCCATAATTTTGTTCAGATGAGATAGTTCTACAGTGAGCTGCTTCATAAATAGTTGAGCCTGTAATTCTTCCGTATCTGTAAAAATAGAAAAATTAAAAATCTGTTGCTTACAATAAATTTTTCAATCAAGTTTACGCTATATGGGTATGATAATGAGTTTGCTTGTCCAAATTTTTTTTTACACATTTCTTATTTATGCTTTTTTGTGATGTGTATTAAACTTGAAGCTTCACTACTCACCTCAACTCAAACCACAATGGGAAATCATTTTGATGATCATTTTGGTGGTTGAAAAAGTCATATAAATATTATCAGTCGTCATTTGCTTTGATAAATATTTCATGAAATGATTGCGGAGAGTCTAACTTTCCAATCAAGCTTGAAAATACATAGTTTGTGAATGCTTGTGGTTTGTTGGTCTTCTTCATCTACAAATTCATATAAAATCATCATCATCATATCAGTCACAAATCGTCCACTGCTGGACAAAGGCCTCCCCCAAGGATTTCCACGACGACCGGTCCTGCGCTGCCCGCATCCATCGGCTTCCCGCGACCTTCACCAGGTCATCGGTCCACCGCGTGGGAGGCCTGCCTACGCTACGTTTTCCGGTGCGCGGTCGCCACTCGAGAACTTTACTGCCCCATCGGCCATCTGTTCTACGAGCTATGTGCCCTGCCCACTGCCACTTCAGTTTAGCGATTCTGTGAGCTATGTCGGTTACTTTAGTTCTCCTGCGGATCTCCTCGTTTCTGATTCGATCACGCAGAAAAACTCCGAGCATAGCACGCTCCATTGCCCTTTGGGTGACCTTGAGCTTTCTTATGAGGCCCATAGTAAGCGACCATGTCTCAGTTCCGTAAGTCATCACTGGCAACACACACTGGTCAAAGACCTTAGTCTTGAGACACTGCGGTATTTGGGACGTGAAGATATTGCGAAGCTTCCCGAACGCTGCCCAGCCGAGTTGTATTCGTCGATTGATCTCTTTCTTGAAGTTGGAACTACCTAGCTGGACTGTTTGTCCCAGGTATACATATTCGTCAACAACTTCCAGTGTAGAGTCTCCAACCTTTAGAGGAGTGGGTGCGACACGGATATTTAACATTATTTTCGTCTTGTCCATGTTCATTTTAAGACCCACTTGTTGAGAGACCTTACTGAAGCCATCGAGCATTGTGCTTAGGTCTTCCATAGTCTCAGCCATAACCACGATATCGTCAGCGAATCGGAGGTGGGATATGTACTCGCCGTTGATATTGATGCCGAGTCCACCCCAGTCCAGAAGCTTAAAAGCATCTTCCAGGGCGGCGGTGAACAGTTTCGGAGATATAACGTCTCCCTGTCTCACCCCTCGCTGCAACTGGATAGGTTTCGAGTTCCGGTCCTGGAGGCGAACCGACATGGTGGCGTTTTCATACAGACACTTCAACACCTCGATGTATCGATGGTCAATTTGGCACCGCTGGAGAGACTGTAGCACAGCCCAGGTTTCGACTGAATCAAAGGCCTTCTCATAGTCCACAAACGCCAAGCATAGTAGCTGATTGTACTCTTCGGTCTTCTGTATAATCTGCCGCAGCGTATGTATGTGGTCTATGGTACTAAAGCCTTTTCGGAAACCGGCTTGTTCGGGAGGCTGGAAGTCGTCAAACCTGCGTGCGAGACGATTCGTAATGACTCTCGAAAACAGCTTGTAGACATGCCTCAGAAGTGAGATGGGTCTGTAGTTCTTCAGCAGGGTGTTGTCGCCCTTTTTGAAGAAGAGCACGACCACACTTCTGTGCCATGCCTTAGGCGTTTGTCCCTCGAGTATAACGGAATTAAATAACTTCTGAAGAGCTTTTAGTACCGGTGATCCACCTGCTTTCAGAAGTTCAGCCGTAATTCCATCATCACCCGGTGCCTTGTTGTTCTTGAGCTGTTTGAGAGCCATTCTTATCTCGTACAGGCTGACGTCCGGGATATCTTCGGTATAGTGTCGGGTTAGTCTGGCTCTTGGGTCTTCAGGCAGATCCCTGACAGGCAAACGTGTGGTCTTGTACAATTGTCCATAGAACTTCTCAACTTCTTCCAGCAACTCAGTCTTAGACGATATGGTCCTGCCGTCCTCAGTCTTCAGCTTGGTCAGTTGGCTTTGTCCAACAGACAGATCTCTCGCGAACACTTTTGAGCCTTTGTTGTGCTCAATCGCCTCTTTAATACAATTTGTATTATATTGGCGTAAATTGCGAGTTAGGGACTTAGAGATCTGCCTGTTTAGTTGCCGATACTGAGTAGCGTCTTCAGAGGACTGCAAAACCAATCTGCGTCTTTGTTCCATGAGGTTGCTGGTGAAGTCGGAGATTTTTTGGTTCTGTTTGAACGACGAGTTTTAAAAAACTTAGACCCGACCGTTTGAACAATTTCCACGAACCTGTCATTATAATCGTCCACATTCTCGCAGTCTCCTAGGCATTCGAAACGATTGTGCAACTCGAGCTGAAAGCTCTCGGGGTTTTGGAGCTGGATGGGCGCTGGTCGGAGCGTAGACTTCATCAGTCGACATCTTTCTAGCTTGGTCTTTAGATTCAATGTGCCTCTGACCATCCGGTGATCGCTTCCTGTTTTGACTGAATTGATCACGGAAACATCATTGAATATTTGCCTCCTTGTCGACAAGATGAAGTCTATCTCGTTTTTTGTTACGCCATTGGAATACGCCAGTGGACATGGTTGCGTCCACTTCCGCTGTTTTGACTTTTTAAAGAAGGAGTTCATCATAAAGAGGCTCTCCTTCTCCATAAAGTGGCATCTGGCCACGTGCATTTCTTACTCCATATCCAAATTGCCCCACTCTCAGCTCACCATCGCTTCGTTTGCCCAGTTTCGCGTTAAAGTCCCCCATAACAACGATATAATGGGTCCTGGTGCTATGTAAGGCTGTAGAGATGTCCTCATACATAGTCTTTACCTCGTCGTCGGAGTGTTCCGTAGTCGGCGCGTATACCTGTATGACCTTCATCGAATACCGTTTGGTGATTCTGAGTATAAGGTATGCTACCCTTGTCGAAACGCTCACAATTTGGACCACATTGTTAATGAGGGACTTATGGACGAGAAACCCGACACCACCCTGGGACTGTTGGTCGCCCTCCCGGAAATAGAGCAGGTTTCCGGATTTAAGGATCATGGTGTTCTCTCCCTCTCTTCGGACTTCACATAAACCTACGATATCCCACCGTAACCTGCTCAATACTTCTTCGAGTTCTGCAAGTTTCTCGTCAGTCCGCAGTGTGCGCGTGTTGTAAGTTGCCAAGGCCAAAGGTCGTTGGGTTTGGTAGCCTGGCATCTGCCGGGGATTCTTCGCACCCCCTACCCCGCCGTTACCATGACTGCTACCGGAGCCAGGAATAGCGGGGCTGCCGGGGACTAGGGGCCGTTTTCTGGGTGTGAAATTCATTGGGGGGGTTTTGCCGTAATCGCCACGCTTGGCAGGCGGGTTGGCGATCGCAGTTTGATTGCAGGTGTGTTGCAATGCACGGAAAGACGCTGCTGCCCATCCTCCGGTTTTAAGTCCCTTAGTCGCCTCTTACGACACCCATTGGAAGAGATGGGATGGTCCTATTCTTAGCCGGGAACCACACGGTGCATATAAAATATCCACCTGAAAATATACAGCTATTATTGTAACACACATTTATAATTTCTCTACATAAAAAATAAACAAAAATCTACTTACTTGAGAGAAACTGTTAGTGACTGAAATACAACGCATTTCTTTGGCTTTTATAAGATTTTCCAGAAACACATGTAGATGATTTTGACTTTTTGACTTATTTCCAATAACATGAGACGGACATAATCAGAGGCTCCTCAGATCTTTTGTGCAACCATAGCAACTACTAATAGTCTAGGAGCTAGGCCGCGGACAGACAGACAGACAGACGGACAGACAGACATGACAAAACTATAAGGGTTCCTTGTTGTACTACGGAACCCTAAAAACTAGGAAACTTTTCCATGATTTTTTGCTTGTAATTGATTTCTCTTAAGATCAACTTTTTAGGATTAAAATTTTCATCTTTAAATTAAAAATCTAAACAAGTGACTTATGGTTTCTAAGTAGCCCTGAAGAATATGTCATCTCTTCAGCTTCAATATTAAAGTCAAAAAGTAGCTCTCAAAGAGCTACTTTGGTTAGAATCGGCCTGTAAAGGCAACGAGGTAGAAAATTCTTAAAAGTGGGCATGTCACCTGTTTATATTTTTAATTTAAAGATTACTTTAGTCGTAAGAGGAAAATATGCTGAGACGACCCCGAGTAATTGGGAAAGGGCAAGGAAATGATGATGATGATTTTAGTCGTAATTAACCAAACCGTTTTTTTTTTTCAATTTAAACCAAATTTTCATAGCTTCCACTAAAGTTACGAAGTTGGTTGTTTTATGCATAATAGTAAAAGTTATGAGAATTTAATTTCAAGCAAAAAGTCTTGGAAAAGTTTCCTAGTTTTTTTTTTGTTGGCCCGGCAGAAATTTTCCAAAAATCATGAAAAAATCAAAACTTGAAAACTATCAAAAATCGCGGAACATAAATGGACGACACAAGGGCCAATTTTTTTCTTTGGAATTAAATTGTCTGGCCACCCTGTATAATAGGCACCTATCCCATTTTACCCCTTCAGTTACGGAACTTTCTTTATTAGGATTGTCTACCTATAGTTTCTTGCTACAATTTAAACTTAGAGTGGAACATAAATATTTGAACGATGAGTAAAAAGTCCGGGGGATCCAGGAATCGCAGTTCTTCCGTCGAGAGTGTGTGGAGTGTGCAATCAAAAGAAACATGTTTAGCACGGGACACCACCGATAGTGAATCATCATTTAGTGATATCAGTCACAGCGATGTCACATCGACATTTGACCAGATGATTTCTACAGCAATCAACGACTCATTTAATTTGGCGGATTCTGAGCGGACGTATTCGGACAGTAGTGACTCCGAAATAGATTATCACTATTTTCTAAAGTGCGCTCTTTGTGGAAAAGACAACAGTAACCCTTTATACTACAGCTACTGCGAAAAATGTTTCAAGATCAGAAAATGTTTCAAATCGAAATCTAACCGAAACAGCAAAGACAGTACAAATAAAAAATTCAGTGAGCAGGATCTTAGGAGGAGAGAAGACATGACTAATAAAAAACACGAGATTATATAGGTGTTACTTGCGATCACGCAAACGCTGCGCTGGAGATTCTGCTTTGGAGCAACCACCGCAAAAATATGCTAAACAAGATTTGGATGTTGTGCAGTACTCTGTTACTGGGCGTTTCATAATATACTGAACATATTGTGGATGTTTAATTTGTCCAGTTGGGCTAGATTTATTTAAAGGACCCTAATGGTCTGCCTGCAAACATTGAAGGATTTGAAAATTTGAATTTCCATTAAGATTTCTCATGATAACAGCTCGGTGCTGTTATTTCTTACTACTTACCTACTGTATTTCTAAAAATAAAAATAGCACACTAATAATAATAATAGTACCTATTTTTATCAATTCTATATTAATCAATAATAAAGATGTGATTAGTACTATTATTTTCACGAATATAGTATGGTAAGTAGATTTTTTTCTTCTCAATATTGATGTTACTAGAGTAAGTAGTTATCGAAATTGCATTGATTTTTTATTAAAACACACACTCACAGGGCGCACCATGTGTAAGTAGGTATGGAGCACTGCGAGTGTGTGTATTATTTTGCTTCATTAAGCTGTTCTTGTCTGAACCTACAATGAAACTTTAAACGTCAGTATTATGTATAACTATATTTTTCGCAGTAGCTGTAGTATAAAGGGTTACTGTTGTCTTTTCCACAAAGAGCGCACTTTAGAAAATAGTGATGATCTATTTCGGAGTCGCTACTGTCCGAATACGTCCGCTCAGAATCCGCCAAATTAAATGAATCGTTGATTGCTGTAGAAATCATCTGGTCAAATGTCGATGTGACATCGCTGTGACTGATATCACTAAATGATGATTCACTATCGGTGGTGTCCCGTGCTAAACATGTTTCTTTTGATTGCACACTCCACACACTCTCGACGGAAGAACTGCGATTCCTGGATCCCCCGGACTTTTTACTCATCGTTCAAATATTTATGTTCCACTCTAAGTTTAAATTGTAGCAAGAAACTATAGGTAGACATTCCTAATAAAGAAATGTCGACTGCTTTGAGCGCACACAACATGCAACGAAACCATCTAACACAATAATAATAATATACTCCTAAATTGTTTGGTATTCATTTTGTAATTAAAATAAAAGATTTGACCTCGAACGGAATCGACATTCGCCGCAGAATAGGAGGAATTAGTATGGAGAGTGAAATGAAAAATGTATAGTACATTTCGCATGTTACGATTAAGTAAATGCTACTTTCGCCATCTATGTAATTATTAGGAAAGTATTCACAAAAACTACAAGCGGGATTGAC